>CAHIKZ030005410.1:1107500-1235000 GCA_903632075.3 Acanthosepion pharaonis
CAAGGAAGAAGTGCAAGAAAAGAAATTGTTAGCATAGAATTTATGGTTACATCTAGCCAGCTCTAGGTACCATATGTAATAGCTCATCTGAACATTTATCATGAAAGTATTTATAGAAAAAGCACAGAGAGGAAACTTTATGGTAATGGGAAAGTGACTGAAGCTGAGATGCTAGATCATGACTGATAATATTGCTGATTCTTCTTGGTATTTTATCAAGATGCTCTAGATTAATGGCAAAACACCTGTCCAAATGTGGCAATGATATTCTAATTGTGGATGAATGGTAGACTTATAAATATGTAAAATATATTCTGTAGAAAAAAATTGTCTGGCACAACACATTGAACCAGCTTTCTTAGCAGGAGACTGAGTATTGGATTCAGTATAGTGTTTACATTTGATTAAAACCTGATAGTGCTTCATCTAAGACATTTGTATATTATAAAGGGATTGATGTATATAAACAAAAAAGTATATTAGTATCTAAGGAAATAAAGAAAAAACTTATATAGCTAAATTTGAAAGATTGTTCCTTGTTAGCCTCTGTAGTGTAATCATTTAGGCAGCAACCACAAAAAGCTAGATTCATGAGGACAGAGATGCAAGTTTGAGTTTTATTCTTTCTTTCTGATCTGTATTTATGGAATGACAATCTGAGAGTTGTGATAAAAACAACTGATATTAAGATGTATAAGAATCTCATCAAAATAATGTCAATCCTGGGTATGACGATAAGCTACATCCACGTCCAGGGTAAGACGATAAACTACGTCCAACAGCAAGGCCTCTAATCAGAAGCTTTTGAAGAGCATGGAACCACCTCTTAATTGCTGGTGTTCCCAGGTCCACCTTGACCCGGGGTGGTAGCACCTGTTAGGGTCCCAGCTATGAGCAAATAGTTAACCCTGAAACTGAGGTAAAAAGCATTATAATGCTTTTATAAAAGTGTAAAAATAGGTTTTAATACTAGAAATACTTTGTAAAATATTATTATCAGAAATAAATTTTTGAAGAAAAAAAACTAGTATCAGCAATATGTTTTTTGAAAAAAAATATTACCAGGAATATGTTTTTGAAAATAATATTACCAGCTATACATTTTTGAAAAAAGTATTACCAGAAATAGATTTTTGACAAAACAAAATATTACCAGGAAAAAAGTTGTCAGCATTAATTAATCCATTGAGGTTGATATACCGTAAAACAAAACAAAACAAAACAAAATAATGTTTTTGTGAATTGTCATGTTTCTCATTCATAATCTTTCAGAGTCAATCTTTTTTATTAACTTTATTCTATGCCATATATTTTACTATTTAGCAATAGTCAACAATATCATGTTAACATATATAACTAATAGGCTTGGAAATACCATTGATACAATTTAACATATCAAACAAATTTTTAACTGAAAGTTTTAAAAGCAAAGAATAAGTTAGAGTTTTATGATTCTTCTTCTTTTATGTGTCATGACTCTTCTGCGTGTTAGCAATCATGCTCTCCACAATTTCCTGTATTTTGTAGCCCTTAATAAATCTTGTCTTTTTGTTATCTCTACTAAGCCCTGTTCTATCATCCGTTTACTCAGGGTTACTAGGGAGGTTATGTGTTATTTACGTCTATGCATCTTGCCTTCAATCTATCCTGTGAGTATCACATTTTTCAAGTCTTCTTTTTTCATTAGGTTCCCCAGAAATTTCAATTATCTCTTTCTGAAGTTAAGTATGTGTTCTAAAATTTCATCTTTACTCATCTCATCTCATATGTTCGGTCTATGGTATTCTCCATTTCTGTTGCCTGAATTCTCTTTTTCATGTTGGAAGAAGAGATTTGCAAGCATTTAATTCAATAGTCTTTTCTTTGTTTCAAATAAAATTTTCCTGTTTCTTCATACTTTGCTTAGCTTTTGTAAGACATCTTTTGTATCCCAATGCACCTTCAGATTTCAGTGTCACACTTTCTGTTCTCTGTTAAAACACTTCCCAGATTTTTTATCTTCTTGCAATTGTGGTTTTATCCTTTCTTCTCACACTCCTTCACTAGCTTCTGTAGGAGTCCTTGCTTGATGAAAAAATAGATTAATGAGAAAATTCTTTTGTTTGAGGAATTGGCCTGATTTTGAGTTGAAGGTCAATTCAAGAAGTTTTCAACATCTTGTTGTCATATTACTGTTAATGAATATGTTTCCCCTGAGTTGTCATAAGGTCATGTACGCATAGAGTGTCATAGATATCACATTCAAATTATAGAACTTCAATATGGTTGCACAACTACTGGGTAGGTAAAATTTCCTCAAATAGTAATGATAAGATTAGCTTTTTCCTTATATGGAAACATTCAGCATTCATTGACCGGATTGTTAGCATTTATAAAATCTTTCTTTAAAAAATGTTTCAGGGAAACATGTTTCTCAAGTCCAGTGATTGTTATTGCTCTTTCCAGTACTGATGAGTGTTTCCTTCCTAACATTTTGTTTGAAGTAGTGTGGGACATCAACATCATGATTATTCCATTATTTTCTCTTTGAGTTATATGTGTTATCTATTTTAGTTGTCACTGTTGTTGAATGTCTGAAGTGCCACTCCATCAAGATTCAATGAGGAATGGACCTCTCTAAGACTTACAGAGTTCATTTATTCAAAGCAATTTTTAAACATTGACCCTACAAATCCTGTAGCATCTTGCTGGCAGTTTAGATATTTTTCACACACTGGCACCTAAGCCTCCTTTTCCTTGTTGTCCCAGGGTCTTAACACTAGATCTTAATTATTTTTGGTACAAGCAACTTTGTTTTAACATTGTTTCCTATATAAGGCAAGGATATCATAGGAAGTATTTATTACCCATGACCCACTGGTGTGTCGTTCGATACCTGAGTCCATTTTATGACACAGAGTCCCACAAATCCCCAAGAATGTATGGTGCAGCTCTGTATATGTAGAAATAAAAAAATGATCCCAAGAAAACTACAATAGAAATTCCAGAAGGAAATATTTAAATTTTGGGGTAAAAAAAATATAGTTCTGGTGTCCCATGATCTCATAACCAGACAATGATAGTATCCCATTCTCAATAACCCTCATAGAAAAGAAATTAGAAAACGGCCTACTGGAGGTTCATGTAGGCCTTGAAGACATAACATCACGACCCTCCGGTGGGTAATGTAGGAGCCAACATGTAAGACAAGTTCGTTGTCATACATAACATCCATATGAGATCTGACACAGCTATTAATGAACATGACTTGAGTTCTTAGATTTATGTTTTTTTTTTGTATTTTTCTCATGATATTGGAGAAAGCTACATCTCGTGAACTCTATTCCATCTTCAATTTCTTTATCACCAACACTAAATTTATTATAATTGTGATTGTTACAACATATTTGAAGTTTGTAGTATCCATACCCTGAATTTTTATGATGGATTCACGTTATCTGCTATCACAACTTTCATTCCAATTCCAGATCATAACCTATTTGCTTAAAGAAAACTGATTTCAATATTATAGGATAAAGTTGTTTCTTAAAGTGTACTTTTATACTTGTAAAATCCATTATAGTCATTTAGTATAAAGAGAAAGTTATAAAGTTCATGCATCTAGCCAGTGAGTAGGTTGACATTAAGCTCTTTGCAAATCTTAATGGACTTAGTTTGGTTTTATAAGAGCCTGCCTATATTAGTTGCATCTATTTACTAATGTCTGCCATTGGTGGTATTCTGATTGTAGCTTTTAATCTACAACTAAGAGAAATTGGAGCGTCTAGAGGTCATTCCAAACAATTTTAATCTGGAATGGTTATTCACAAAAGAACTAGTAATGACTATTTTCTTCATAAGCTAAGTTAGACCTAGTGAAGATGTTTTCTACATTTTAAATTAACCAAGTTAAGATGAAGGCAAAGATCAAAGGTCAAAGTGTCAAAATAACCATTTATAATTTCATTATGGCTGACTATATATGTCATTCAAATACAGTTTTAAAAAGAGAAATTAAATTCTTAAATTAACTATCTTTAACTTTGTTATTTTGAGTTTTAGGCAGTGTGTACTCCTACCTTCCTTGTATTGTGTAAAGTCCTGATATGATAAAAAGAAGAGGTGACTTTAAAAGTTTATGTAAACTTTGTTGACTTTCTGTTTCAGTTTTTATTATTTTCTTGTTCAAACATTTTGCAAAGATGGTCTTCAGTGTTTTGGCACCAATCAAAATGTTGCTTTTACCTCTAAAATTGTCATTCAGCTTGAAGATTCAATTTTATTCTTAGCTGATGAAGATGAAAAACCTGTTCAAATAATCCTTGAATATTATTAAATGTCATGTACACTTGAGGAAGTAAAGAAAATGCACCAATCAAAATCAAGTGAGAGATTTATTCAACATTGCTAAACAGGATTTGGTCATGAAGGATCATAAAGTTTTTTCGTTATGTTCGTAATGTTACTGCTTGGAGTAAAATCCATGAAATAGATTAACGTTAATTTGTTTTTACAAATAGCCTTTTTCTTTTGTGTTTACTCTAAAATGGATGTCATCATTAGCAAGCTTCTCTTATTATATCAGATGTGAATAGTGAGTTTGATCTTGATTGGTTGCCCCATATTTTCGGCTTTGTACCACATCAAAGGTACGACTAGAAAATAACCATAAAAATGTCATAAATATCTAAACAATCAAATTTATACAATGTATTTCTCACATCAATGACTAAAAATGGCATCAAGTGAATGATTCCATCAGGAATTAAAAATGAAAATAGTCATTCCTCAAACCTCATAGACTGTCACTACAAATTCACAGACCAAGGACTTTACTAAATACCAAAAACCACATTATCACTTGCAGATTTCCATTAGCAACATCTAAAATGAGTAACATGTGTAATTAGAATAGAAAATATTCATTGCTCAAACCCTATAGACTGATAGTAAAATTCATAAACCAAGGGCTTAACCAAATATCAAAAACCGCATCATCACTTGCAGACTTCCAATTACAACATCTAAAATGAGTAGCACATATAATTAGAATGGAAAATAATAGTATAATTAAGATGTTAACTTTCCACACTGTCTTAAACAAAATGTTAGGAAGGAAACTCCCATCAGTAATAGAATGTGTGAAAAGAGTTAATGGAATTGAGAAAAGAATTCCTGAAAAGCTGTTTTAAGAGAAACACTTTATAAATTTTTGTCTAGATGCTTGATCACTCTTTGATGACACTTTGGTCAATGAATATATTTTTGTATGGAAATAATTAATTTCAACATTACTATTAAATTTATCATTACAATTACCTTATTTTCTTTTTTTAAAATCAAGTTCACCCCAAGCATGGCACTAAAAGTCCTTAGACAGAAGGTTTACTGGATGTGGAAGAATTTGAAAACAGAAATATTACTAAGGAGTGAGAACAAAAGAAGATTAATCAGGGAGACAGCAGTTAGCAATTGATTTCTTTTCCTTGTATTTATCGTGAGGAGATGTGTTGAGGAGAAAAGTAAAAGAAAGAAGACCAATATATCTGTCATCACACTGGAGTAATGGATTGAGGAATCAGATTGAGGAATCAGAGAGCTGAGTTCAATTACACTATATCATATTATATTATAATTATATTATAGTAGCTCGGATTGAGGAATCAGAGAGCTGAGTTCGGATTCCAGTTGAATCCATTACATTCACTTATGTGCTAATACCCTTGGAAAAGGTATGGATCCTTTTCTTCTCCCTCTAAATAGCAAGACAGACTGGGTTCTATAGCCTTGGATGGCAACTGGTCTACCACAGAAAGAAATGGCAAACTATTGAGGGAAAAAATCTGCCTTGTTAGTGATGTATCAAACGATGCATCATCGCCTAAGCATGTATCATGTAAGGCATATAACTGACATCAATAGCAATACAAACCAACCAGAATGTGGCTAAAACCAAGCATAATGTGGTCACAGGGTTGCTAACCGAAAATATGTACTGAGACACATGCATGACATGGTACTATAAATACACAGACATTATGCAACTGTTAATCAGAGCAACCTCTGTAAGCACTACCAAAGAGTTTGTGCTCCTTGCTACCAGTTGGATCCATCAGTCAGTAGTAACATGATACTCTGATAGTGTAAAGCCACAGGGAACAAGGGATGATCCTTTACTTCTGTTCAATAAACATGGAAGGAGTGCACGCTGGATGATAGGTGAGACTATCTACGCATATTAAAAATCGTTTCTTAAGTTTTAACTTTGTATAATTTAAAATATTCATTACATAATAACAGTGGGTAGGAAATTAAAACTAGTCTCATTATATGAGGTACCCCTGGACACATCCTGGTTCAGCATTCCAAGTTAAATTTCATCTTAAAATATCATCCAGACACTTTATTTTAACATGCTGATAATACACAACTTGCAGGAGATTTACACATAGTTTTGTTCCTCAATTATTTTTCTCAAATTCTAGTCTATTTTTGAACTTTTGGGGAAGGTTAATAACCTAGTCAATATGTTGTAACACATTACAACCCCCCCGTCTCCCTATCTCAAAAGCGCCATGAATAAAAGAATAACAATTCATACATTAAAATGAGTAAACATTTATTAAAAATTTATAATAAAATGATTCTGCTATTAAATATTAAACAAGAAAATATCAGATCTGCAAAATAAAGTATTCAGCAAATCTATCACTGTCTTTCCTTTATCCTACCACTAACTGTGACATGTGCATTTAGTAGATGTATACATCAGATTTTCTATCCTATAAGAAAACATGATAAAATATGTAAACCTCTGAGGTCAAGGAACTGGTTGTTTTCTTTGCAAAGGGTCTTTATATTAAGGTGACACTATTTTCACATTTAGAAAATGATTTCTCTGACTTTTAATTAGCAATGTTTCAATTGGTGCAACAACTATGAAATTAATCTTTGCAAATGAAAATAAAAACTGAAAGACAATGTTTAGGAAGTTAGCCTGATCTTTCCTTGATTCTAAGCAAGAATTATAACATATTGAAAAGAATTATTCTTGATCAAAGACAAAGAAATTACTTTATTTTTTCTTCTGAAGAAAGACATTTATTAAACCAAAATAATTGATTATTTTCAGTTTATATCAACCCTTGAGTTTTAACGAAAAAATACTTGCTTCATAAATGGAAAATATATGATTTCCAGTTTAATTTATTTTAGAAGTTATAATTCTTAATTTATCTATTTTTATTGTAAACTGATTGTTACAATTTATAAATGGCAAAGTTGTATCTGAGAAGATAAGCAAGACAAACACTGCCGTATATTTGTGAAGATGTAGAAACAGACATCAATAAAATATTGGGCAAAACAATGATGATAAAGATGTTATTTGATCAAATTATTGGATTATAGTCATCTTCTCACGGATTGTATGTTTTGTTATTCATTCTCTGCTAGCAAAAAAATAATAAATAAAAAAACTTACTTTTGGAGACTTTGGTTAAAAAGTCCAAAAAAGAATGAGGAAATCATAATGGCGCCGCCACCTTAATGTTGATTTGATAAAAACAATGAAGTTACATGAAGCAAATTGTAGAGTTTCCAAACAAATTATCTCAAACCAGAAGTTTTTGATTCTGATAAAAAATAATAGAGACAAGAATAATTATATAATCAGACACAAACTAGCACTGACTTTATCTCATTAATTCAGAAACCTGATTGTAACAAATGTTATAAAGACAACAAAATTGATAACATATTTCCCCCCACCAGAAAAGTATTGGCTTTTGATTTTAGAAATACAATCAATCAAATTAGACAGGTTTCAAGTTCAAACCTCATATTTTACTTACTTCAAAATTTACCAAACAAGTGATGAAGTTTTAATCATTAAAATTACTTATATTATTACATTTGTTTATATTTCTGAGATGAAGTATTCTAACTATTTACACTATTTACATTGTTTGGATTGCTGTCCTCATATTTATTGTCATATTCACGACATTTCGGCCATGTATGCTTTGGCCTTCTTCAGCTGATATATATTTTGAACTGAACTCTTTATTTCATCCACCAAGATAGATTGTTCTAGTTCCACATGCCATGCCTTTTATGGATATCTCAGCTTCAGTTATTTCACTTTAGTAACTCAACTCTACAATCTACCCCGGCAGAAACATTGTGAATATGACAATAAAGATGAGGACAACAGCTTGAACAATGTAAATGGTGTAAATAGTTATAATACATCATCTCAAAATACACTTTGACCATTGTATGCTTCGGCCTTCTTCAGGTTATATATGTTGGAATTTCAAATTGTGCCTTTTATTTTGTCCATCAAGGTAGGTTGTTCTAGTTCCATGTTCAAAATTCAGACGTATAATGTATAGCAGCTGAAACATTGTGAATATGACAATAAAAATGAAGACTACAGTCCAAACAATGTAAATAGTGTAAATAGTTAGAATACCCATCTCAGAAATACAGATAGATTCTGAAGAATGGCCAAGTGTACAATGGCCAAAATGTTGTGAACATTGCAATAAAAATGAGATCAAGCAATGTAAATTGTTTAAATAATTAAAATAACTAATCTTAGAAATATAGAGAGATATTAAATTATTTGTTAGTAATTTGAGCGTACATCATATTGTATATAAATATATATATATATATATATATATATATATATATACTCGACTCTCCCGTTGAATTTGATGTATGAGGGTCAAGCAGATCAGTTCCTAGAAAACTGACAGACTGACGCCAGTACATGAGATTTGATAGTGGTTAAGGTTTTGTGCAGAACCATCTACACTTTTTGAAGGGTTGAATACATGCCACATTGCCTCCAAATAACTCTTCGCAGGTTTTAAATTCAGAGTTGTCCTTCTCCTAGACCAGTTGCCATCAAAGGCTATAGAACCCAGTATGTCCTGCTATTTAACCTTTCCCAAGTGAATAAGTGAATGTAATGGATTTGACTGGAATTCGAACTCAGCTCTCTGATTCTAAATCCAAGTCTCTCTATATATATATAAGTATGTGTATATATATATATATATATATATATATATATATATATATATATATATATATATATATATATATAAATAACTAAAACAATATGAAGCAGTATACAATCCAATCCAGACAAGAAACATTTGAGTTTTTATTTGGATATTTACCTGGTTGCTGTCTTTAACAAGTTTGATTGTTTATTTCCAAAGATGTTGAGTAATTGAACAAAATCTTTACCTGATGATGGCTGGAGACTTAATCAGGTTAAATATTTGATGCTGGGAATAACTAAAATAAAGGAACTTTAAAGGCATTGATTAAAATATTTTTATTCTTTTGATTTTTGAAGAACAAGACAAACACATTCACCTTTCTTATTTTGATTGTTATGGGCTCAAACAAATGAACCAATGAAAAGATAATGAACACCTCACTCTGTGTATTGTTCAAATCATTCTGATTCCTTGATAAAAATGTTGAGAAAAGAAACAGGCAAAATGACATTCAACAAGAAAGACAATATTTAAAAAAAGAAAAAAGAAAACTGACCTGAAGTTATGTTTCACACCTGAATGAAAATTTTTGATACTTAAACCATAAATCCAATGACATTTTAAAATAGTCTTTTATCTTATATTATACTAATTATTATATCAGATAAAATCAGATTCTGTTAATTAAAATATGATTAATTGAAGTGTTTTTTTTTTAATTGATGTCATCTTTTATCTTCCTATAGTTGGGTTCATTTTGGCTGCAGGCAACAAGAGATTTTTAGTATCTCATCATAAACATTCTCATTAAATTGTCAGGCATTCTTTAAATTTTGACATTTTTACGTTGAAAAAGGAAAATATATTTTCATTTGTATTTTTAGTCCTTACTCATCATCTTTTGATTTACAGACATGTTTATTTGCAAATCTTCTTTTTTACCTGTTTAAATTCTTTTTGCTTTAAAAAGCTTTTGCTGAATCTCTCCAGACTTTGGTGTAAGGGACAATCAGGAAAAAATGATTTATAGCAGAGAGATTGTGGCCATGTTTTTTATCTTTTCATTTCTTCTTTTTATATATTTGTTCTTTTTTTTGGGGACATTTTTATTGTTTGGATTTCATATTTTTAGTAATTTATCTAATTTAGTTATTTTTAGGCATTTATTTTAAAATTCTTACCCTGAAGTAAGTACTATTTCAATGTTTTATTCAATAGCATTGTTACTCAGTTTTACTGGGTTTTTTTTATGTGTGAGTCAATTTAATATCGAATTGAAGGTCATAAATTGCCATCAGTTTAGGATTGTACAGAGCCTTACCAACCAGTCATGCCCAGGCTTCAACTGATGTCAAAACTTATGTATTTTTATTTTCATTCCTTCCATTTCTTCTTCTTCATCATCAAACTCTTCTTCTGTTTGTTCTTCTTGTTGTTTTTTTATTCTTATTTTTATTCTTCATCATGAAATCCTCCATATTCTTTTTCCTCAAAATTTTTTCTTCCTTGTCTTCTTCTTTTTCATCAACTTGTTTTTCTTCTTCATCATCATAATCAAACTGACCTTTTTCTTGTTCTTCTTTTCATTCTTCTTCTTCTTCTTCTTGTAATTCTCTGCCATCGTGTTCTTTTTTCATCAATTTTTTCTTCCTCTTAATCTTCTCTCTTTCTTTTTGTTTTTCTTGTTACTGGTCTTTTCTTCATCAAATCTTCCTTCTTCTCCTTCTTCATTAAATTCTCCATCTTCTTCATTTTCATCAAATATATCTTCTACTATGTCTTCTTCCTTGTTTTCTTTTTGTTTTTCATCATTCATCATCATCATCATCATCATCATCATCATCATCATCATCAAATCCATTTCCTTATTCCCCTTGTCATTCTTCTTCTTCTTCTTCTTCTAATCCATTACCTTCATTTTTTTCATCAAATTTTTCTTCTTCTTTATTAAATCCTTCATCAACTTCTCCTTTTGAATCAACTTCTTCTTCATCAAATCTTTTCATCAACTTCTCCTTCTTCCTCTTCTGTATCAAATCCTTCTTCTTAATCTTTTTCTTTTTCATCATCTTCTTTTTCTTCTTCTTCTCCTTTAGTATCAACATAATCAAATTCTCCATCTTGTTGCTATTCTTCTTTATTTAAAGTAAACTGAAACACTTTTCTTCACTCCTTCTTCTTCTTCTTCTTCTTCTTCTTCTTCTTCTTCTTCTTCTTCTCTGTCTCCTCAAATCGATGCAAACCTGATTTCCCACTGGGAAATGCCCTCCTTCTTAACCCCTGTGGCATGCAATGTGCTATGAAGACACACATTTACTAGACATGCTGCTTTTCAATTGCCTTCACGCTTTACACTTTTATTTATGGTTTCATTGTAAATACAATTCAATACAAGTAGCTGCCAACTCCTACTAGCAACCACAGTATTCAGCTAACTAGAATTGCTTGCTCCCTTGCCACTGTAGTTGAATGTGTCATTTACCATCTGTCATCAATCATTGCAGATCAAGCCAGTGTATCTGTTGATACTTGCCTATCTATGCAACTAGACAATTGCTTCATACTCTGCATCTTTTGTCACTGAGGTTTTTGCTCCTGTCTGACTGTTTGGGTCATAGGAACATGCTAACCACTTCAAATGACAAGGCACTAAGACATGGAACAGCCCTGGCATTTAGGAGACAAGAAATCAAAGTAGAAAAAAAAGTTGAGAGAACACAAAGACATCATTCAATGTAACCAGAAGTCAATCAGGCATGGCACATTTTGGAACTGCCATTTGACCACCAAACCAATTTTGGCATAAATCATCTCATTTTAAATACAGTAAAATCAGTGATTTTATAAGTGATTGGTCATACATAATAAACATTATAAATGATTTGTCACGCATAATGAGCATTTTAAGTGATTGGTCACTCAAAATAAACATTATAAGTGATTGGTCACTCATAATAAACATTATAAGGGACTGGTCACTCATAATAAACATTATAAGTGATTGGTCACTCAAAAGAAACATTATAAGTGATTTGTCACCCACAAACATTATAAATGATTGGTCACTCATAATAAACATTATAAGTGATTGGTCACTCATAATAAACATTATAAGTGATTGGTCATTCATAATAAACATTATAAATGATGGGTCACCCACGATAAACATTATAAGTGATTGGTCAATCATAATAAACATTATAAGTGATTGGTCACTTATAATAAACATTATAAGAGATTGGTCACTCAAAAGAAACATTATAAGGGACTGGTCACTAATAACAAACATTATAAGTGATTGGTCACTCAAAAGAAACATTATAAGTGATTTGTCACCCATAAACATTATAAATGATTGGTCACTCATAATAAACATTATAAGTGATTGGTCACTCATAATAAACATTATAAGTGATTGGTCATTCATAATAAACATTATAAATGATTGGTCACCCACGATAAACATTATAAGTGATTGGTCACTCATAATAAACATTATAAGTGATTGGTCACCCACGATAAACATTATAAGTGATTGGTCACTCATAATAAACATTATAAGTGATTGGTCACCCACAATAAACATTATAAGTGATTGGTCACTCATAATAAACATTATAAGTGATTGGTCACTCATAATAAACATTATAAATGATTGGTCACTCATAATAAACATTATAAATGATTGGTCACCCACGATAAACATTATAAGTGATTGGTCACTCATAATAAACATTATATTTTAAATACAGTAAAATCAGTGATTTTATAAGTGATTGGTCATACATAATAAACATTATAAATGATTTGTCACGCATAATGAGCATTTTAAGTGATTGGTCACTCAAAATAAACATTATAAGTGATTGGTCACTCATAATAAACATTATAAGGGACTGGTCACTCATAATAAACATTATAAGTGATTGGTCACTCAAAAGAAACATTATAAGGGACTGGTCACTCATAATAAACATTATAAGTGATTGGTCACTCAAAAGAAACATTATAAGTGATTTGTCACCCATAAACATTATAAATGATTGGTCACTCATAATAAACATTATAAGTGATTGGTCACTCATAATAAACATTATAAGTGATTGGTCACTCATAATAAACATTATAAGTGATTGGTCACCCATAATGAACATTATAAGTGATTGATCACTTATAATAAGGTAAAGCTGCAAAACCAAAACATTAACCTAAAAAAAAACAATTACCTAAAAAGATGAGTCATGTTCTTAAATAGTCATATTAGACTGAGACATTCATGGATGCCATGCATGGTGCTATACACTTTAAAAATATCTGAACTCTCACCTGTATACAACTTTTTTTTCAGATTGATGGGTAAAGGTGGCTACAAATGAATGATTGTTGGTCTTATGGAAGACAATCTTTTTTTGAACTTCACAGACTGGTGTACAGTATGATAAACAAAAAACTCTACCAAATAATAGGAAGAACATCACTTGAAGACTTTCAACAGCAATAACAATTAACATGTAACTTGAAAAGAAAATAATGACATAATCAAGATGTTGAAATTCCATACTATTTCAAACAAAACATTAGGAAGAAAACCTTCATCAGTGTTGGAAAGAAAGTTAACAGTGAACTTGAGAGATCTATTTTCCTTAAAAAAATGTTTTAATAAAAAGATTTGGTGAATTTCAACTGAAAGTAGAACTGGCTGTGAATGAAAACTGAATGTTTTCCTATGAGGGAATGGCAAATATTATCTTTTTACCATTCACTGTTAAAATTGCTTTTTTAAAATTTTTAGAAAATATCAAGTGTATGAACCTCCATCTTTTTTCCGTTCTCTGTTTATCTATTTTATCTTTTTTCTTTCTGTTTATCTTCTCATTTTCTTTCTCTCTTTCATTCTCTCTCTCACTCTTGGTTTATCTTTCTTTCACTCTCTGTTTATCTTTATTCTTTCTCTCTCACTGTTTATCTTATTTTCTTTCCCTCTTTTTCTCTCCATCTCTCTCTCTCTCTCTTTGTTTATCTTTCTCTCTCTCTCTCTCTCTCTCTCTCTCTATTTATCATCTCATTTTTATTATCTCTTTCATTCTCTCTCTCACTCTTGGTTTATCTTTCTTTCACTCTCTGTTTATCTTTATTCTTTCTCTGCTTAACTATCTTTTCTTCTTTCTCTATCTCTGGTTATCTTTCTCTCTGTTTCTTTCTCTTTTTCTCACTATATTGCTTTCTCTTACACCTATCTATCTATATTCCTCTTTTTCTCTCTTTCTTTTCTCTCTCCCTGTTTCTTCTCATTTTCTTATTCTCTTTCTCCCTCTCTTTCTTTATTTATCTTTCTTTCATTCACTGCTTATTTTTATTCTTTCTCTCTTTTTATCTTTATCTCTTTCTATCTCTCTCTGCTTATTTTTCTCTCTATTTCTTTCTCTTTTTCTCACTTTATTTTTTTTGCTCTCTCTTACACCTATCTATTTATCTATATTCCTCTTTTTCTCTTTCTTTTCTGTTTCTGTTTACCTTTCTCTGTTTATCTTTTTTTCTTTCTCTCTGTTTATCCCCCCATCTCTCCCTTTGGTTATCTTTCTTTCTCTTTCTTTCACACATTATTTTTTGCTCTCTCTGTTTCTTTCTTACAAAGTCAACATGAAGATACATTTCTTAATAAAAGTAAACAGTACCCTTCCACTTATGTTTGTTCTTATATTTTAACCGAACATCCTTAAATATAAAACTCAATTTTTCTTACAATCTTCATTTTAAACTGAAAAATCTTTTGCTAGTATTATAAACAAAAAAAAAACACTGACTTTTTTATAATAGGTTTATTATTACAGCTTCAATATAAATCATCTGAGATATTAATTCGATTGAGATCCATTTTGAATAGCAATAAAGAATTTTCCTTTATATTGCTTTCAAAGAATATGTTTCTAAACTTAAAGTGTAGTAACTGTTTATTTGTCTAAAGCTTGGGAGCTTTCAAAGCTATCAATACAAATATTCATAAAATCTTTTCAAACATTCTTCTAAACTGACCATTTCCTAGTTTAATGGAACTATTTGTTCTTTCATCATTTGAGAACAATAAAGTTTCAAAGAAAACTTTCATGGAAACTCTAATTGAAATAAAGTCTCTTTAAATGTCACATGATGTAATTTAAACCGGAAGTACTCTAGAGAATGTAAAATCTGAAACACTGTGATCAACTCAAAAGATTTAGTTGAATAAAAGGAGCAAGAGAAACTACCCAAGAGATGAGCTACGGATTGGAGACGTACGTCAAAATCAAACAAGAGCAGAAGTTTAAATATCTGAGATGTATTATAATGAATACCAACTGCCTTAGCATGGGTTTGAACCTTGTTCTCTAGTTAACTATTCCATCTCCATCAACTCAGTAGATTCCAACATGTAGCAGAAGGTTTGTCAAATCTGCTAATGAAAATGGACCAAAACGTTGGGCTAAATATTGATATGTCCCAGAAAGGGATATATTCGTTCGAAGTAGCAAAGTGGTTGCTGACTACTGTAACCGGGTAGGACAATCTAGCAGGTAACCCTAATGGACTGGTCCTCGTCGTAGTGGTAGGCAATAGGCGTAGGCAATAGGCGAAGACAATAGGCGTAGTCAATAGGCGTCGTCTTATTCCTCCACATCAGTCTGTATTTATGGCTGACACCAGCCAATCATATTACTGTGAGGAGGAACCCAGGTGTATGCACATTCATTACATCAAATATATATATATATATATATATATATATATATATATATATATATTCACTTGAGGATGAAATGGAACTAATGTCTTTAATTTAATCACAAAATTAAATTTGTGGCTTTTAGCTTCCATTTTTGAAACATGGTTAGAACTGTGTAGTGAAAAAAACCATATTTTAAATCAATTAATTTATGATATTAATGATCTGTAAATTTACATTGAGCACTATTTTGTAAAAATAAAAATATCTATAAGAACACCGGATTATATATCTTGCTGTTCTTTCTTTTATTTATATATATATATATATATATATATATATATATATATATATATCAGGTTTCAATCCTGCTTGAGGCAATCAGATGTCCTCAGGAGCATGTATATATTGTCATCCACAGATAGACTGTTTTGCTGTATCACAGCTCATCAGTGTGACTAGATGCCCGGTTGCCTCTAGCTAAGATCGAAACCTGGTTGAATTCGGAGATTCTACCCCTAAGCATTTGGCATATGGTAGGAATGAAGGCAAACTTAAGCATATTTATTTTTAGATAAATACACAGTGACTGAGAGAACTCAATTCACTTTACTAAAGAGCCATCTATTATTAGCCATAATAGTCACTGTTTACAAACTCACACTTCCTCCCCAGAGAACTCAACCGAAATAAATTTTTTAGGAGCATATATATTGTCATCCACAGACAGACTGTTTTGCTGTGCCACAGCTTATCAGTCTGGCTACATGTTCGGTTGCCTCTAGCTAGAATTGAAACCTAAAATATATATATATATATATATATATATATATATCCCAACAATTTCTACTTAATCAGTTCTTTTTATCTACCTGGGAAGGTTATATAAATTGTGGCTTTTATTTCTGTTATACTTACCTGAAAGCCATGTTATAACTGATGACATAGAATATGATAGCAAAAACAGAATGCAGATTGGGATAACAAAAGATGTTATTCAAAAACTATACGATGTATTAAGATGAAGGAAAATGGAATTAGAAGAAAAGGAAAGTCTGCTGAACTCTTATTTAATATCAATCATCGAAAATTTGAAGAGAACACTGAAGATAACAAACACTGAAAATACCATGGATGGCACATGTAAGCAATGTGAAAGTTTTAAGGATAACGAAAATAAAAACAAAAATGACACTCAAAGTTGAAATTTCTTGGACACATAATGAGGAAAATGGGTTTGGAAAATTTACCATCCACAAGACATATTGAAGGTAAGAAGGAAACAGCAAGTAACCTATCTAATGAGCTTGTGTAAATAGATGACAGAACAGGTGGGATGGTAAAAAGACAAACATTGCTAAGAGCTACAGAGGATTGGGTGTTGTGGAGAGCCATGATTACCTATATCCTGAAGGGACATGGCATATAGAAGAACTTAGTAGACTAAGCTGAGATAGTAGTGGTATCCATTTTTGCATTCAGAAATTAGCTGTTATTAAATTTTGCAGGGACCACCAGCACCACCTCCCCATCCAGCACCACCTCCCCATCCAGCACCACCTCCCCATCCAGCTAATATCGGTACTGGGTACTACACTCTACCTGGTCTGGAGGAACATGCCGATTTTGTTGATGAGAATGGTAACTGCTTTGTAAAAGACTTCACTATTGGATGTGAAGGATATGGGAGTGTATGTTTCAAGGAAAATGGAAACAAAAAAAGAAATATTTAGAATCAGAAAGAGACAGTTGAAATTTCTTAGACACATAAAGAGGAAAGAAGGCCTGGAAAATTTGACACACACAGGACATAATGAAAGCAAGTGGAACAGAACGAAATAGTGAAAACCCACTTAACATGCATGTGTAAATGGATACCAGAACAGGGAGTGGGAGGGATATTAAAAAGACAAATGTTGCTAAGAGATACAGAGGATAGGAAGTTGTGGAGAACCAGAATCGCCGACTTCCTGAAGGGGCACAGTGCACAGAAGAAGAAACAAAAGAAGAAAGCTATGTCACTGAGGAACCTTTCTCTCCATCATTTGACATTTAATTCATCCCTTTTATGGTGAATAAACCTTAACCTTAAAGATCTTTGTCATCACAATCTAAGTATGAAATACCCAGTGAGGATCAAACTCACTATTCATTCGTGATTGATCTAGCAAGAAGACAAGCTTAGTAACCATTACACCATGTGGATGAGCTCCATCACAATCAATAGTAAGATTTGAATGAGATAAATTATTTCTTTAGTATATTAGTATTTATTAAACAATTTTCTTTCTTTCTTGGCATATAAGTCAGTTCTCTTATTGATTTAAGGAGGGGCTTATAGCCATGTAAAATTGAAATATTGGTTCCCATATGATCACAGATGTTAAGCAACATTAAGCTAAATCAGTACTTAGAGGGGTGACTACTTGAGAATACCAGGTGCTGTAAGCTTGGATGTGTGGGTTGTGTAATTGTCAAAAATCAGAGGGCTGAGTTCCAATTTCATTTGGGTTTATTATATTTACTTACAAGTAAATACATTTAGAATGGTTATAAATCCACCTCTTCTCTCCTAAGCTATGGGTTAATTAGTAATACTCATATCACTAAAACCACTATTATCTCCAAAGAAAAATGAAATTACTTACAAAATATTTAGATTTTGACATTAAATGACCTATAGAGGTGTTGATATGCCACTAAACAAAAACAATCAACGAAATTGATTCAAGGATATGGCATACATTTTTGTCTTTTTGTAATATATGATTTTTTCAAACTGAATGGTTGAGTGTTAAATTTAGTCCTCAGAACCTAGACAAACCAATATTTTATTAAATATTTTATTAAATATTTTATTAAATATTTTATTAAATACAACACAGAATGAATGTATAAGTATCAACAGCAGTGCCTTACCAAGATTTATTACTGATGAACCTGAAAAAAAAAAGGCAATGTTGAGTTTGAGAGACATATAGATTCCATCAGTAAGGAATTGTTATGAATGACAAGATCTAAAGATATTTTATCCTAGACAATACCAGACCACCTTACCAGCATTTATTCCCAATAGTCACTCTCAATTTGGAAGATTCTGTTTTGTAAAAATATAGAATCACTAATTTCATCATAATTTCATTCATAATTTAAAAGGAAACAAGTTCTTTATTTTTCATTATTCTTTTGTTACGAACAATATATTCCTCCATACTTCTTTCCTGTTTGCAACAGTTTTTGTATAGATTAGAAAATGTCTTACCACCTGAAAATTGTATGCATCTGGATTTTGTATTATATTTGGATGGGAAGATTTTTTTCAGAATTCACTTCCTCTTAATTAGAAAATTTATTACCTGAACATGTTATATTTCAAGCAGATTTTTTATGTACATATGAGAGAATATGAAGATAAAATTAGATTCAAATAATTCCATTTAAAGAAAGGTAAACTTTGAAGATGATTATACAAAACAGTTCAAACTTTGAGATACTTTCACAGCCAATAAAAAAATTGTTCTGCAGAAGTGAATGGTATATCTGCATATATCATGAACGAATATACTTATGGTGAAAATTGATGAAATTCAATTTTGTTTGGCCATAATCACAAAGCACCTAGTTTCCACCATTTTCATTGAAGTATTCTCCCTTGGACATATATAGAGTTAACTTACAAAGATTATTTAAATGTCTGGAAATCACTTTGTATATCTGGTGTATTTATTCCCCTGACCCAATTCTGAATATCTAAGGAAACTTAAGAATTTCAAGAGTAAAAGGCGTCTGGTTTGGGCTGAGAACTTTTCAGCATTCTTTTCTAAAATTCATAAGAAAAATAATGAAGTCAGAAAAACTCTTGGGCCTTTTGAATAATAAAATTGTAAAAAAGAACAAAAATTAATATTATCGATATTTCAGCAATAATAAACACAGTATAAATAATTGTAATGACAGCACGTGATAGTTTTTTTTAATATTAAAATGTTATGCTAAAAATTTTAAAACTTTAATATTAATAAAGTCAGTGACAATTTGAGATCTTCAAACAAATTTATTAAGAAAAATTTCATGCTGATAACCTTTTAGTAATAAAAATTCATACTAATAAAATTTTACTTCTAATAAAATATCATCCTAATAAAAGTTCAGTACTAAAATATAAAAAACAAGTTTGTAATAACAAAATGTCATTCTAACTAAATTTTAGTAAAAATAGAACGTCATAATAATAAAACCTTACTTATAATAAAATGTCATTCAAATAAAATTTTCTCTAATAAATTTTAGTGATAATAAAATTTCAAAGTAAAAAAGAAAAATTTTCAACCTGAAATTATTTATCAATATTTTAAAAAAATAATCAAAACTTCTTTCAAATACTTGTCAATTTCAGTAACATACAGGGAATTTCAAACTGAACACTTTATTTAATTTACAGGGTTAAATAGTTCTCATTCTGCTGCTGATCTTTAGTAGACTAAAAGAAAAGATGAAAGGTTAACTTGTATCCATGTTGAAAGACTCTTCAAATCTTGACAATTAAGTCATCATTGTATAAAATTAAAGGAATTTAAAATGAAGATCAATTTGACTTCTAAAAAGAAAAAGTTACCAGATCTTTCACAGTTGATAGATTTTGTAATAAAAATGTAGAAATTTGCAATTCATTTTCTTGTCACTTTTGTGAACATTTTTTAATCACTCCAAGAAAGGCAATAAAGTCACTAAGATGCAAGAGGTTACTGAGAGGGAAACAAAATATTGAGGAGAGAGAGGAGAATAAATGAATGGGATTCAAGGAAACAAAAAAATGACAATTGATACTGAATTTAGATTTTTGAAGATCATAATTGACAGGAAAGCAAGAAGCCAGAAGAGAGTTCTACAAGTGAAGAACTGCAAGAGAAGAAACTGTTAGCATAGAACTTATGAAATAAACCTGTCTAAACTTTTAAAAGTTTTGTTGCAAGGCTGATAATTACTTGCTTTTTACCTTTTGAATTTTTTATGAAAGAAGAAATTTTAATATAAAATAGTATTATCTTTTATTAGTTTAAAATGAGCAGTGATCTACATCAATAGATATTTTCAAAAATATCTATAGTTGCAAATATAAAAGTATATATATATATAGATATATATTATAAAAGTGTCTATATGTATAGATATATATTGATCTGGGCTTAATATTTAAAATATTTGGCTGTCATTTATGAAACTTGAAAGAAAAGAAAATATAATATGTAGCTAATAAGAAATCCTGGAATAGCTTTGAATATAATAAAAGATCTTAATGAAAGGACAATATCTGGACCTGCACAAGAGTTAGGTCTTTTTCTCTTTGGCCAATAAATTAAGTTCCTGCAATATGATTAATAAAATGATATGTTATTTAAAGGCAAAAAAGAAAGAATTCCCTCAAAGCAAGGAACCTTTTCTTGTCTATCAATCTCAATGTTCCTTGAGTAATACCATCAATTTTTACCCAATGCAGGTCAGCAATTTTAACTGACCCTTGCTGCTTTCTTGATCACTCAAGCATTCTATGTTTCAATTAATCAACATAAAATGATCTGCCATAAATAATTCTATCAATTCAAACAAATATTTCTAAAATATCAAATAATTCGACAAAAATGTTCTTCTTTTGGGAATTTTATCAAATAAACAGAGTTACACTAAAAAAGAGTCTCAGATAGTTTATTACAAAGTGGGAATCATTTTTGAAGGTTAATGAAATGCTTCATTTCCTCTTGAGAAATCATCACGTTTATCAATGGCCATTTATTTTAGATATAAATTATCAATGCATATTTCATTTACCTTGTAATATTAGCTAATATTATATGTTTAATATGCTGCACAGAATGGAGAGACGATAAATTGCTCAGGTAGTTTATATTAAGTGTTGTCATATCAATAAAAAGAATTCAAGTCTTTTATGTGCTTCATATTCAGACTTTCACAGTCTGAAGGGAAAAGAAAAAAAAAAAGACATTTTAGTTGCAATTTATGTCTTTTTATATTTCATTAGTTTAATTTTGCTTATGATCTCAAAGATATACAATGCCCACCCTTAAGATTTTGTGAACTTCTCTCTCCCGACAGATATGGTCATTATTATTGTGAAAAAATTTTTAATTTGGCCTGTTAAATAAACAGCCAAGTACCAATTTGTAAAGTAGACTTTCGAAATAATGAGCATAAAAATAAAAGATGTAATGGTAAGGAAGGAATGTCACTGATGCCAATAGTGTGGAAAGGAGATGGGTGCTTACTGTTATTTATCAACAGGTTAAGAAGATAAAATATAAATAAATGGAAAACACGTTTTGTGTTTCTATTTCATTGTAAAGGAGATGGGTGCCTTCTGTAAATTTTTATTTAAATCTGATAAGAATGAATGAGCACCTATGGTGTCTGTAGCCTGCAAAGGGGATGGGTACATTGTGTCATTATTGAAATGTGATAAAAAGCAAAAGATGCCATTTCTCTAGAAAGGAGATGGGTGCCTTTAGTTATTTATCTGTAGGCTAAGAAAATAAAATGTGAGTGAAAAGAAAGGACATTCTCTGATAACTTTTCTTTCGAAAGAAAACTGGTGCCTTCTGGTATTCGTCATTAGGTTAAAGAAATCAAATTCCTTTAAATTGGACAATTTAAGGACAAATTACTCAAATTTAATTTCATAAATCTTTTTCAGAATATTGTATAATTTAATCTTAGAATCTTGAGATACAGCAAAGACAGCACACATTTTCCCTTTTAGAAATATTTCATGAAAATTTTTTTTATTAGTATTATAACTGTAAATAAATAAATAAAAATAAATAAATAAGAAGAAGTCCAAAATTTTCCCATCTCTAAAACAGATGTATATTCTGAATTGCCAGGCCACAAAGCCATATTTTGACCAACCAATTATAAAGCTTTCAAAACCAGGATATAAGGCCACAAGCTAATCAGAAGTGGGGCAGCAATTTCGAAGCAGATCTCTGGTTATATATATATATATGTGTGTGTGTGTGTAACAAGATTGAAAATCAACCTAAATCAAAATAGAATAATTAATTTTATCCATTCTCCAATGCTGTGGTCAACCAAAATAAGACATTTGTGTAACTCACAGTTGACTTTAGTTTGCTACACATCTTGCTACATTTAAAAACATACATCCCTTTTTACACCATCTTTCCAGCAGCTTGTTGCTACATTTGAAAACATACATACTTTCCTTCAGTCACATTGCTAAGAAGTTGGCTACTAAATTTAGATAAATAAATACATATAGATATATATTTACTTTCACCCATAATCTCTCTCTCTCACTCTCTCTCTCTCTCTCTCTCTCTCTCTCTCTTTTTCAGTCTTTTATTCAGCAGGTCTTGAACTCTTGAAACTTTAACTTTTACCTTATCCTTTTCTGTTATTATATTGAGTTATATAATGATTTCTTATATTTATCAACACTCTTTCTTTTAATCATTACACAAAGCCAATATTCAACCAAACAAAATGGAGTGATATATGGAGGTAAAGGACATGTTGTCATAAGATCACTTTCCACAAATCCTCCATATATCCATAACTAGCAGGGAGAAGAGATCAGAAAGCTTTCCCAACCAGATATAAGCCATGTACCAATGAAAAGAAGCATGCCCTTTCTGAACCAGATCTATAGATATAGATATATATAGATATGTATATAAACAGAAGGCCACTCAACCAAAACCAAAGTTAGTAAATTAATTTTTTCCATTCTCTGATGCTGTGGTCATTGTAACATACATACATACATACATATATATATATATATATATATATATATATATATATATATATATGCTCTGAAAAAAAATTATTCTAGTTGAGCTCTCAGGGATGAAAAGTGAGTTTGTAAACAGTGACTATTACTGCTGCTAATGCAAGACTCTTTCATAAAACAAAATGAGTTCTCCCAGTCACTGGCGTGTTTATCTAAAAAAATAAATACGTTTAAATACCTTCATTCCTGCCATGCTCCAATGGGTTAGGGGTAGATTCTCCGACTGATACCAAATCAGTTAGGTTTTGATCCCAGATGTCTAGCCACGCTGATAAACTGTGAAACAGCAAAACATTCTGTCTGTGGATAACAATAATATATATATATATATATATATATATATATATATATACACTTCCTCCCAGACTTTTTCTCTATCTCTCCTATGTGACAGGATTTTTAGAATTGAACTCTAAAAACTTCAACTTTCTCCTTAACCTTCTGTATTCTGTATATTATGATATATAGAGATTTATTTTTTAATTATCAACACTTTGTGCATTCTCTTTTAATCATTGCTCACAAGGCTAATATACACCCAAACCAATGCAGTGATATATGGTAGGAATGGACATTGTCATAACTTCCTTTCATCTTCCATATAACTTCAGCTTCCTCTCCATCATTTTAATGTAGTCAATGTCTTTTTAAGAGGAGACACTTTTTCATGTAGCTGGGTTGTTCACTGTTGAGGCACTTTTTTCTTGAGTAAAGTAAGTTTCTGGTGCTTAGAATATCTTATCTAATCTTAGAATATCAATAATTTATCAACTTATCGAGCCACAGTTACAGCTTTAATAAGTCTTTGATGAGAGTGTAATGGAAGTTCGGTTTTCTTGAGAGTTATTAATTGTCAAAGTTGGCTAAGGTTAAAACAGGAATTTCAGGTCATAAGTAATTGATTCATTTGTTTAGAAATTGATTGTACTTTATTGGGATTAGTGTTACCATGAAATGATATTTAATATTGTTGTAAAGAAGACCAACAGGCACTCTTCTAGGTCACTAATGGGCAATATATAATTAGCAAATAAGTTATTTAAAAATGACGGATACAAAACCTTGCAAGGATGTTCAGTGAATAAGAAACTGTCTCTATGCATTCACATAAAAACACCTAGACACACACACACACACACACACACACACACACACATATATATACACTACCAGTCAAAAGTATTTGGCCACTCTCAAAATTTTTATTTCTCATCCTAAAAGGGTTATTTTTAATGAAACAAGTTAAGCACCAAAATGGTTTTATTTGTTATACTAAATACAAATCTTCCTCAGTAACTTTGACATTAGTATAATCAGATATCTTTTGAAAAATTGATTTGAAGACATTTTTTCTTCTTCAGTACTAAGCATGAATAAAACGTTTTCCAAAAGTGACATTATACCAGCATTTGAACTCACCTTAGATTATATTATGTTGAAATGATGAAGATTGGTCTGTTGCTTTGAATATCTCAAAGGCATTTGACAGGGTTTGACATGCTAGTCTTCTTCATAAGTTGAAAGTTTGTGGTATTTCGGGATAAATTTTTGATTTCATTTAATCTTTCAACACCATCTTCATGATGGAAATCACAACACCCATTTCCCACCCCAAAGTCTTCATTCCCTTGTCTGACTCTTACATCAATTTCTCCTGCAGTTGCTGGATGAATTCTGGTGAATTACTGCTTGCTAGATACGACTTATTTTACCGATGCTGCCAATGTACCTTGACCACCAGTAGTGAAATCTGTTATTCTTATTTTGTTTAGATTAAAACCTAAATTTTGGAACTTTCTTCTGGATCAAAACGTTTTTCTCAACAAAATGTCTAAAACACAAAAACTTACACTTGATCAATTTGGAAAAATAAAAATATCAAACTTTGTCAAATTTAGCTCGAACACTCTGTGCTGTACATTTTTAATATTTTGTATGGCTTCCCTTAACTTGAATAATTGCATCAGAGACTCAAGGAAGAAGAACATAGAAAACAATCTTCATATACCATTCTCTATGGCTGACCTTCCATAACCCTTGAAGAGTGCATTTCCCATTTGCTCTATGATTTTTAAGTGAAAAGCTCTGAGCTGGACAATCTTCCAGTATGATTACATCTTCATCAACTGCACTCATTTATTCTGCTTGACATCTGTGATGTGGAGATTTGTCTCTACTGAAATATCTTGTCTTCATACAAATCTGGTATCAAATAGCCCTTTTGCAACTGGATGTATTTAGTACTGTTCAAGCTATTGCCAATTTTAACCAACTTTTTTGAAACATCTTTTTCTATGTATCCCCAAAGACTCTTACCTCCAAATTCCACAGTTTTCTTCACTTTCTTGTTGGCTTTCTGATAAGTATCGACTTACTAGAATGCAGTCTTTAGTCTTATTCCAAATATCTACATAGTAATTCTTCAATTCTTCCAGTAATTTAATTTTGTCTTTAAATGCCTTTTGTTTAATGTTGGTCTTTTAGCTGACACTAATTTAAACAAGTCATATTCATCCATCTATTGTCTTGCAGTCTTCTTAGATTTTTTGA
This sequence comes from Acanthosepion pharaonis, assembly GCA_903632075.3. Classification (NCBI taxonomy): domain Eukaryota; kingdom Metazoa; phylum Mollusca; class Cephalopoda; order Sepiida; family Sepiidae; genus Acanthosepion; species Acanthosepion pharaonis. The sequence continues at coordinate 1,133,578 of CAHIKZ030005410.1, forward strand.
TGTTCTGGTCAATTTCTTTATATTCCGATGCTGGAGGTTTCAAGCTGGTCAGTCTGTAAATGTCTTGAAACTTTGAGAGGATTTATGGAATGCCGATTCTCAAAGTTCTTAGTTCTTTAGCTACTGCTCACTGGCTCATATTCTAGTGCCATCTTTTCTTTTCTGTGCTATGGTTTCTTTGGAACATTTCTACATATTTTCAGACAAGGAATGGTTGGTTGGTTGATTTCTTTAATGGCATATCAACTCCTTACAAGTCATTTAATGCCAAATTCTTATTTTAGGGGGAAGTTTGAAGTAAGAGAACTATGTCATTCTGCTTTCACATGTGAATATATGGTAGATGATACTCAGATTTTGCACATTTACATGTTTGTGTGGATATAATTACTAGAAGGAGTGATATGTGTGTTTTATGTTGTAGTTTTTTAAGTTATATTTTAGAATTCTTTTTGATTTAAGAAATTGTGGCATATTATATGGATTAATGCCATAAGAAAGTTCATTCATATTGTTTATTTAGTGGCAGATCAACCACTATGGGTTATTTAATACTGAAATCTGAATATTTTGAACAAAGTTTTATAGCTTCAACTAAATATATTTTGAACACCATTGTATTCCTTCAACTACAGATAAAATGTTTTCCTAGTAATTTTACGACATGTATTATTGGTCTTTTTTATATAAACATGTATTGTTGGTATCTTTACTATTGAAGTGTATTTTATACTTTCATAGTCTTTTCATTTGGGAGCTCATTATCTGCCCATAGCTGGGACCCTAACAGGTACTGCCACCATGTTCCTGAAAACCTCCTAATTAGAGATCTGCTGGATGTAGTTTATTATCATACCCAGGACTGACAAGAAAAATATATAGGAATTCTATGTAAAAATTTACCCAGTATGTTGGAAAAAATAGATTCTGTTACTGGAAAAATATTTAAATTTTAACAGTGAAACAAATAGAGAAAACAAAATGTTTATGTGGGCTAAATTTGGTATTTTTGGGTAACGTCTCACATCTTCTTTCTCATTCAGAACCTTTGCTAAAAATATGATAATTAGATGCAAAAACAACTCCAGTATGGACATAGTTGCATCTGTAGAGAACAGAATAAAAAGAAAAATCCACTTATAAGATAATTTACAATAATTTAAAATAGCCTAAGACTTTTGCATATATATATATATATATATATATATATATATATATATGTGTGTGTGTGTGTGTGTGACCACAGTGGTCATAGAAATGTTGGTAGACCTTCGCTTAGGTATAAAGATAAACTGAAAAGCAACCTTTCTTTTATCAACATTTCATTCAAGAACTTTGAAGAGGTAGCTATGAAGAGATCATTGTATTGTTCTCGTTGCCATTCAGGAATAATACACACTCAAGAAGTAAGCATCATTTGACTACATGAAACACGAAAGCAAAATAAGATATCTAACAGTGTTCCTGCTGCACTTGAATACAATACATTCTCCTGTACTGTTTGTGATCTTTTGTGCAATTCTTGAGCTGGTCTCAAAAGTCATGCCCATCATAGGCATGCAGATAATTAGTTTGTGGTCGTCAGAACCTTATACATCAAACTCGACGAGAGAATCCATCATATATATATATATAGGGGGGGGACTCTCCCATCATATTCAATGTATGAGGGTCAAGTAGCTCACTTCCTAGGAACTGACAGCCAGACACTGGCACATATGAGTTGATTATAGGGGTGATGGCTTTGTGCAGAAGCAACACTTTTTGAAGGGCCAGATACAGAGACCTGGTGCATTATGTACTAAAAGGTCCCCAAACAACCCTCCACAGGTTTTTGAATTCAGTGTTGTCTATCTCCTAGATCAGTTAGCATCCAAGGTTATAGAACCCAGTCTGTCCTGCTATTTACCCATAGCTGGATGGAGAAGAAAAGGATTAATACCTTTCCCAAGGGTACTAGCATGTTAGTGAATGTAATGGATTTAACTGGAGTTCAAACTCAGATCACCAATTCTTTGATCCGAGCCACTACCCACTACCTCACCATGAATTATATATATATATATATATATATATATATATATATATATATATATATATATATATATATATATGATGATGATGATGATTGTCACTTCTTTTCAGAAGAAGAACATTTCTTCACTTTCATTTTTTTTTCTGATTTTCATTAACAAGTTTATTATTGTCATCATTTTTACCCAAGCTAGCATTTTGGCCTGGGTTTATAAGGGATCCTTAAGGTCAGCTACACTTTTGTAACTGCTCTTACACATGTGGCAAACATAAAGTTTGTCTGTGTTACCTATATATATATATATATATATATATATATATAAAGAGAGAGAGAGAGACACACACACACAGAGTTGTACAGGATTAATATTTGGAAATATACTGATATTTCTTGGCATCTGCCAATGCTGGCATAAGGTCAGATATATGTGTGGTTTAGTGAGGAACAAACACAATGTGATTTGTAACTGTATTTGTTTGATAAGATCATATCTGGTTGAAAATCATCAAATTGAATTTGATATCTTCAATTATTAAACTATGAATCATCTCCAGTAAAATAAACCCAATAATTGAAAGTTTATAAGAAATACAAAGAAATGAGAAAACCTTAGTGTCACCTAGTGTTAAAGGTTGAAGCAAAGGGTAATAATCCATTTTGCTTCTGTTGGCTGAAATTCCATTTTGGCACTTAATCTAAGAACAAAGGATCACTGCCAAATGTGACATTGAATGTGAAGAATTTCCACTTGTGTGAACTACCATGGATAGTGGGCTGTAAAATGCAATGTATCAATTCCCAAAATCATAACTACAAATTTTTGTTGAAAAATCTATGGCATATCATCATCCTTCCTTTCTGCTTATATAACAGGACCAGTATCAGAATCAAATAAAAATAAATGGTTCCTTGAGAAAATGTTTCTCCCAGAATTTCTTGAAAGTAAAATCTGAATGCTTGGTAGAATTTACAACAGAGTAACACCATAGTTCTTATTGTAAGACTTTCTACAAAATAGTTACCAAAGTTTATATAATTCAGCTGTTAAAATTCTTCAAATTAAGAATGCATGAAAATCATGGATATTAGGAATGCACATATATAACTGGTATTGTCTTTGGTTGGAGAGGAGAGTCTCTTTCCAAACTAGAATTTGATTTGCATTGTTTTAAATTTCATTTCATCTTTTTCTTGTCATTCTTTCCTGCTTTGATAATTATTTTTTACTTTTCTTTTCTTTTCTTTTCTTTTCTTTTTACTTCTTTCATTTTCTTTTCATATTTTTTCTCTTTCTTCTTTCCTGTTTTATATTTCCTTTTTTTGACTTCTTTCATTTTCTTTACTTTCTTTTTTCCCTGATTTCTTTTCATCTTTTTTCTTTCTTATTTTCAGTTGGTATATTTTCTTTCTTTGATTTACTTTTCAATTTTTTCTTTCTTTCATATTTTTACATTTCTTCTTTCTTTCTTTCTTTGATTTTCTTTTCATCTTTTTTTCTTTCCTATTTTTATATTCTCTTTCTTTCTTTCTTTCTTTCTTTCTTTGATTTTCTTTTTTCATCATTTCTCTTTCTTCTTTCCTATTTTTATATTCTTTCTTTCTTTCTTTCTTTCTTTCTTTCTTTCTTTCTTTCTTTCTATGATTTTCTTCATCCCTCTTCTTCAATTTCCTTCCTTTCATTTTTTTTTCCCTTTTTTTCTTTCCTTGACTTTTCTTTGTTTTCATACTTCATCTCCGTCTTTCTTGCTTCTTTTCTATCTTTCACAGTCTTTTCTTTTCTTTCTTAAAATAAAGAAACCAAAGGAAAATTAAAAATTCTTTTCAATTTCAAAATATTTTAAAATTTGATTTGGTTAAAAGAAAACCAAAACTAACATTTAATCTTGCTTAATATGAGCCAAATGTCCAAAGATATTGTGGTAATAAAATAGGCACATCCCATCCCCACACTAACTTGTAACCATCCACTATAATAAAATAAACAGTTTCAGAACTACAGCTGAATTACTAAAATAAAGCTTCATAAGATTTTACTTAGTGTTGTTACTATATTACAGATTATATTTGAGAAGGGGTTTCAAGTTTTCAAGACAGAATAGTTGAACTGGATAATATTTTAATATGTTACATTTCTATTCTCCTTTGAAATCAAGAGGTAATATCTGTAATCATTTATTGATGAGAATCGCACAGGAAGATGAATTCAAAATTAACATAAAGGACATTTCAAAAGTTCTGAAATGAAGCAATATTAATATTTCACAAATATATCTTGTATCCTTGTCTTTCTTGTTATGATACCAGAATTATATGTTACTTCTTCTACAACAAAAATTAAATTATTAAAGAGACATGTAAAGAACAAATTAAGATTTCTCACAAAGAATTTTGCCATGTGATTTTTGAAAATTAAACTGGATCAAATTCCTAAAAGATTAAATCTACAAGCCAATCTTCTAATAAGCTCCTCTTTCATTTCTATAAAAAAAATGACTTATTCTCTTTTCATTGTATTTCACAAAGATACAGTGACAAAATTCCATGACAGTTGCCAATTTGAGGGTCTGAGATTAATTCATGGATGCTTCAGACTTTTACCATTGGTATTGTTATCTTAAACTCCTATTTGAAAATATATCATTGAGAATATTTATTCAGAAAGCACAAAGTCTTTCTTAAATATTTTTTGCTAAAATTTCAACCATCCCTTTCTCAAGAGTTCAAAGATCCAAGTATCAAATTTTCATACTTTCAATATCTCTATCTATCTATCTAACTATATATATATATATATATACAGTGCTGTGCAAGAGTAAATGAACACCTAAGATAATATTTAAAATAATTGTCTCTTTCTGTTCGAATTGAGGAATTGGTGAGCTGAGTTTGAAATCCAGTCGAATCCATTACATTCACTTACAAGCTAATATCCTTGGGAAAGGTATGAATCCTCTTTTTCTCCCTCCAGCTATGGGTAAATAGCAGGACAGACCGGGTTCTATGGCCTTGGATGGCAACTGGTCCACCGTAGAAAGAAATGGCAACCTGCTGTGGGAAAAAATCTGCCTTGTCAGTCATGTATCGAAAGATACATGATCACCTAAGCATGTATCACTCATGGCACATAACTGACTGAATAAGTGAAGGAAAGTTAGAAGGAAGGACTAAGCATAAACTACAAGAAGACAGAATGATTGGTCATCAGTACAAGTATGATGCTAAAGTGCAAATTAAAAAATGCGGTTACTAACATCAAACAAGTACAAAAATTTAAATATCTTGGAAATGTTCTAACAGCATATGGAAAGTGTGATTGGTTAAAAAATATTTTTCATGTCATGTGACCTGCTCTCCACTAAATTTGTGCAATTTTTTTGTGGCTTCCTCTGGAAGCTAGTGAACTGACTGATACTGATGTAATGACTTTATTTATACAAGTTGTATTAGTAGTAGTAATATTATCTAATTATTGTCAAGCATCATTCATTTTTGGTTGAGATTTCTTTCATCTTCAATTCAATTGCTATATTTCCACTAGTAATAGTATCTAGAATTTTATTATTAAATCAAGCATTTTTTTTTTACTAATATTTCTTTCATCTTCCTTTCAATTGCTTTATTTCTACTAGTTGTAGTATTAGTAGAAGTAATATTTTCTGGAATTTTTATGAGATAGTGCATTGTAGACCATTATTCCTTTTAGACTAGTATGTTTTTCATTATCATTTCAATTGCTTTATTTCTAAAGGTAGTATATTAGTAGTAATAATATTATTTTGCATTAGATAATGTATTTTCATCCATTATTCAATTTTTATATGTATTTCTTTCATTTTAATTTCACTTGCTTTTCATTGCAACTATAAAGTCTGTCAGTTGACATTAGTAGACAGTGCAAATTGGAAAGAAAGGCACATGATCTTGTATGTTTTTTAAATCAGCAATATTTACAAAAGCTTTTCGATCATTTCATCTCCTTGAGCCAGCAATTTTGTAGGATGAAATTTGACCATTTACACTCATCCTTTATTTTCCTCCATTTTTTTTTAAATTAAAATATATGACTAACAAATATGACCAACAAAAATGTAAAACATTTGCAAAAATTGTATTTTGTTTTGTCAAAAATAATTAAATAAAACACACACACACAATTAATCCAAAATCAATCATTTTAGAATTCTGATTGAATTTAACATCTTGAAGTTATTGTTAAAGAATACTGGAATGCTTGTGATCAAACATTTCATTTTTGTCATGTCTTATTATTTTAATCCTGATTTGTGCTCTTACAAGATGAGAGAAAAGATAAGCCTATTGTGGAAGCATACGTCATCTTGCCCAAACCTGTACTAATCAATCATGCCTTTTAGGTTTTAGACTCATAAAAAAGCATCAAAATTCTATGAATGCTACAAAATAACTTTGACCGTTAATGAATTCCTGCTTGGAATATTTTTTTTGTGTCAATTTTTTTAATATTTTAACAGTATGGCAGCCAACAATAGAATAGCATGTAATCAGCCATTTTGAAAATGGAGAATAAAACCAGCAGATGGCTATCACAAACAGCTTGATTGGAGGAGAATCCACAGGGCAAATAAATGAAAGATAAAAAAATATTTATAACCCTCACATTATGTTGAAAAAAATAATTTCTTTAATATCAAATTGAGGAAGAAGTTGTATAGTAGAAAAATAGAATAAATGATGTAATGTAACATCTTATCTTGTCTTATTCAATTATTATGGGAATTATATATATATATATATATATATATATATATATATATGTATGTATGTATGCATGTATGTACGTGTGTATGTATATATGTCTATAAGTTTTAAAATTCCAAAATGGTGGACAAGCAAGCAAATATTAACATAACTTAATTACATATCATCTTGCAATTTAAATTTGGATTAAAAAAAACACAATATAAAGTTTTTATGAATGCATGTTTAACAAAAAGGCAAAAATACATTCTAATATACAAGAAAACAATATATAGTAATTTGAACCTAGTTATCTATTATCATTTCTTGGGACTTTTTCTAAGAAAATGGTTATTTCCATTAAAGAAAAATATTCAGTACAAATTTCATTTGTGTGAAAATATGCTTCATATGATCTTATCTTTGAATGCATTTTAAAGAATGTTTCGTAAAATTCCTTTTTTCTGATGAATTTAACCTTTCTAAATGGGAAAAACAGTAATGTAATTTACAAATAATTGACATTGTTTACATATCTGATGTTTATGAATAAATCGAGGCTATATTTCAGTCAGTTATGTGCCATATGTGATACATGTCAGTCATATCTTTCAGAACATGACTGACAAGGCAGATTTTTTCCCGCAGTAGGTTGCCATTTTTTTCTGTGGTAGACCAGTTGCCATCCACAGCTATAGAACCCAGTCTGTCCTGCTATTTACCCATGGCTGAGGAGAAAACTGAATTCATACCTTTCCCAAGGGTATTACCACATAAATGAATATAATAGATTTGAATGGAATTTGAACTCGGCTCTCTGAATCCTCAATCTGGGTGCTATCAGTACCATACCTCCCTATATTTACTGGTTCGTAAATAAAAAAGTAAAATCATTTTGAATAGTTTTCATCAGTTTTTCTTTCATATTCATTGCAGTTACCTTCAAAAATGAATAATGCTAACAATTTTTCATCTCATGTTTATTAATAATAACTGCTGATCAGGATTATAAGTTAAAATGTTAACCACTTCTTTATAAAGGGGTTACCATTATTAATTTTTTATGAAGCAGTTAAATAAGAGAGGTAAATTTTTCATCCAATTAGGCAGGGTTAGGGCTATTTATTTACCCTGGTCTCCCCACTGAAACAAGATGTGACACAAGGTCAGGTTTAATGTGGGAAATTCATGCACAAACACTCGGGGCAAAATTACCCAGCCACTGCAACCATTGCTTGCATTGGCATCAGTATGACTACCAATCGCTACTCTCTAGTGCAATGAAGAATGCAGCTACAGGCAGCTGTTCCCTGGGAAATGGCACCTCACAGTTTTTCTTTTCCCCAGCTGCATCTCTATCTGCAGACAGTCACAACTGAGTTACATTCTGCCTGAAAGTAGAGACAAAACTGAGAGATGCGATGAATAATTTGTCATCTAAATTGAACAAAAAATGAAAATAACACTGACATCTCATTTTAACAGGTATATTTACCAAAATTACACCAAAACACTTTGAAATACTAAAGAGCAAATTTATTCAATAAAATCACCATTGGCATCAACCACAGCCTTGGAATTTCCTGCAACTCTTCTGGACAGTTTTCTTGTTTAAGTTGGTAAACACTGCCATAATGCTTGCCTTCAGTTCATCTTTGGTGTTACAAGGAGTTTTCTTGGTCTCTCACTCAACTGCATGCAACACATAATAATCAAGGGGGTTGTGGTCTGGGGCATTATGTAGCCAGATTTAAGGGAGGATTTGGTCACAGAAATTGTCTGACAGCCATGTCTGGATTCTCTTACTTGTGTGACATGATCCAGAGTCCTATTGCCAGACGTAGTGTCTTCCAGAAGCCACCTTTTTAACCCAGGGTAGCACTATCTCAAGGCACTAAAGGCCTCCATGTTGTCTAAGGCCCTCACCAACAAATTTGGGATTTCTTTTCTTATCAGCATGAGTTTTCCAAGTTGCCATACCTCTGTAATCACCATTAGGTTGTCCAACTCTTTCTGAATCCTCTTCTCTGTCTTCTGATTGACACACAAACACTCTGAAATGTTCGTCTTGGAGCTTCTGGTGTTAATGCCAAGCAGTACAGCATGACATTTCCAAATTTCTGGCAGAGTGAATTGCATTGTAGGGCTCTTTTTCTCATGGACAGAGGCTAAATGATCCTATACTATACAGTGCAGACAACAAAAAAATCTAAAACAACATGCATGCACAAAATCAAAAATATGAAATGGCGACAATTTACCCATCATACCTTCTAGATAGATAGATAGATAGATAGATAGATAGATGCATGATAACTGGGAATTCTAAAGTATATTGCAATAAAAAATGGTCAATATATTCCATGAGAACAGAATGATTTTTCTGTTGAATTGCAATATCTACTTTTCTATATGACACAGAATGCTCTCTTCACAGCTTAATCATCCTTGGACAGCATAGATGAAAGTCATGAACTGCAAATTTACTTCTCATTGCAATAAAAATGGTCAATATATTCCATCTCTCTTCATGACACAGAATGCTGAATTCTTCACAGAATTTCACAGCTTAATCATCCTTGGACAGCATAGATGATAGTCATGAACTGCAAAATTTACTTCTCATTGCAATAAAAAATGGTCAATATATTCCATGAGAACAGAATGATTTTTCTGTTGAATTGCAATATCTACTTTTCTATATGACACAGAATGCTCTCTTCACAATAAAAGCTTAATCATCCTTGGACAGCATAGATGAAATCATCCTTGGACAGCATGATGAACTGCAAAATTTACTTCTCATTGCAATAAAAAAAATTTAGAACAGAATGATTTTTCTGTTGATTGCAATATCTACTTTTCTATATGAAAAATGGTCAATATATTCCATAGAGAACAGAATGCAAAATTTTTTTCTATATTTGAGAACAGAATGATTTTTCTGTTGAATATCAATATCTACTTTCTATATGACACAGAATGCTCTCTTCACAGCTTAATCATCCTTGGACAGCATAGATGAAAGTCATGAACTGCAAAATTTACTTCTCATTGCAATAAAAAATGGTCAATATATTCCATGAGAACAGAATGATTTTTCTGTTGAATTGCAATATCTACTTTTCTATATGACACAGAATGCTCTCTTCACAGCTTAATCATCCTTGGACAGCATAGATGAAAGTCATGAACTGCAAAATTTACTTCTCATTGCAATAAAAAATGGTCAATATATTCCATGAGAACAGAATGATTTTTCTGTTGAATTGCAATACTTTTCTATATACTTTTCTAATATGACAGCAGAATGCAAAATTTACTTCTCATTCTTCATTTCCATGAGAACAGAATGATTTTTCTTAATCATCTTTTCTATATGGACAGCATAGATGAAAGTCATGAACTGCAAAAACTTCTTTGCAATAAAAATGGTCAATATATTCCATTGATTTTCAATGCAAAAAATGGCTCTCTTCAATAATATTCCATGAGAACAGAATGCAAAATTTTTCTCATTGCAATAAAAAATGGTCAATATATTTGAGCAATATCAATATCTACTTTTCTATATGACACAGAATGCTCTCTTCACAGCTTAATCATCCTTGGACAGCATAGATGAAAGTCATGAACTGCAAAATTTACTTCTCATTGCAATAAAAAATGGTCAATATATTCCATGAGAACAGAATGATTTTTCTGTTGAATTGCAATATCTACTTTTCTATATGACACAGAATGCTCTCTTCACAGCTTAATCATCCTTGGACAGCATAGATGAAAGTCATGAACTGCAAAATTTACTTCTCATTGCAATAAAAATGGTCAATATATTCCATGAGAACAGAATGATTTTTCTGTTGCAAAATATATGTATCGTCATCAGCTTAATCATGGACAGCATAGATGAAAGTCATGAACTGCAAAATTTACTTCTCATTGCAATAAAAAATGGTCAATATATTCCATGAATGATGAATTGCAATATCTACTTTTCTATATGACACAGAATGCTCTCACAGCTTAATCATCCTTGGAACCTTCTATCTTTTGTAGATCCAAGTAATATCTTTGATTGCTAATAATTTACATCTTTACCTATATATCCAGTCCATGTCCTGCAATCTATTTAAACAAGCTCTTTAAATGTTTTTCTCTGTCACTTTTGCCTTCACCATATCATGTGAGTGTCATATTTTCCAAGCCCTCTTTCCTCATTAAGCATCAAGATATTTTTACAATCTTACTGTTTTTTAGCACATGTCATTTTTGTTTTCATTTTCTTTAATACTTCCTCATTGCTCACATGTTCAGTCCAATCACTACACTCTTGATATTTTCATGTTTACAGTTAACTATTATCTTTCATTTATGAGTTCATAAACTTCACTTCTTGTCTATGGTATGTTCATCCTTCTTCTGTAGAATTACATTTCTCTTGTACTTTCTTTCTCTGTGTAAAAATTGTCTTAACATCCAAATTCTGATGACTAGAATACATGGCAGAATTAGACCCAAAATAGAACAAGAACAGTTTTAAAGACACTGCAATGAAGAATGCAATATTTAATGTTATCAGAATGTTATCAGAAAGTGCAATACAACTGCAAAATGATCTAAACCTATTTTTTTATCATTCTTCTGCATAATCACATTTCTTTTGTCATTTCTTCATCCATGCGAAAATTGTCCCAAATTTACTGACACATAGAAAGGTTGATACTTCATAAGAGGTGAGCACTCTTATCTTTGTTTCCAAGGAAATTTTCCTGTTTCTTAAGATTTTTTTATATTTTTGGAATGCATATTTCCCTATTGCAATGCATCTCTACTTTGTAACTTGCATCTTGGGTTGTCCCTTTTGCTAACAACCATAGATTCCCTCTTCTTACAAGCAATGGCTGGATTTTAGGTACTAGGAAAAACACATATAATTCAGATAAACACTTGATTTCATTAAGAACAGTAATTGAAGAAAAACAGAATTGGTCAATCAGAAGAGTGCTGCCTTACATCAGGATGACAACAAACCACATGTCTCTTTGCTAGGCTGAAATCCATACAGTTAGGCTGAAATGTTCTACTATACTACTTGTTTTAATCTTTACAAAGAACTTCAATTCTCAGAAAGCATGTAAAAGAATTTAGAACTGTTCATCATTCAGAAAGATGCCAAGTTTTAGGAGGCTGGAATCATGAAACTGCCTCAAAAATGGCACAAATAGTCATGAAACAAAATGGCACATACGTGATTCAAAATATTGTCAGTGAAAAATAACTTAAAAATGCTATAATTTTTGTTCTGATCTAATACTTATACTTGATTAGAACAGTGTTGCCTTTGATTCCCAACTATGACTTTATCCACTTAGCTATTTCCTTTGACAGATTTGTGAATAATTTTTATTGTCAATTCTTTCTTTGCACAATAAAACAGTGCAATTGCTTCAAGCATTAGGCTTATGACAAAGCCTGAATTTACTGGAAACAGAAAAATAAATCCAATTCACACATTTTGGCAACATCTGGTTCAATTATTTCGTTATTCTTCTCATTGTCTGCTTATAAGAAAAAAAAAGATGTGCTCTGAAGCAATTTTGGTTTATATCTGAATAGAATTTTGGTTTAATCTCATTGGTGCTTAGATTCATTTTGGTTCCAATGATGATCAGAGAAAATATGATTTTGGGAACAACATTTGACAAGAGAAAGGAATATAAATAAAATTGTAACCTACCAATAAAAGTAAAACAATATTTGATTCTTGAGAACTTTCAGTGGGAGCTGAAAAGATCAAGGTGTGACTCACATCCTAAAATCTGACCAAATGATCAAACATCATAATTCGTGGAGAAAGTGTTCATGATTCAGCCAAGAAATTTTCAGTAACCATCTCCTGCATATATATGTATATATATGTATCAGGTATCTCTGACAAAAAAGTAAGTACATATGTTGGCTTGGTAACCACAATATTATCTTACAGGCCATTTGTCAATAACAAGTTCTACTGCACAGCATTTAAATATATATACCTGCCCACCTTCATTAAAATAATAATGGTTTTATGAACTACCTCATCAATCACCAGATCAGACTATTTCTTTCTGAAGTAACTAATAGTAATACTGAACATACAATCAAAAACATTAACATTAATATTTTCTATAAAGGCCAAATACACGTTAATTATAATAAGCAAGATGAATTTTCTCATAGAAACATTATAAAGAAATACACAACTGCAGTCAACCAGAACAAAAAATTAAATTAATTATCTACTATAAAAATTGAAAATAGCTAACTTTATTGACAATAACAACACACCACCCACAAGATCTAAATTACAGAGAATCAATATTATTTATGAATTCACATCTTCCATAAGGAACTGTATTTCTAATTAAACCAAACTCATGAATAATTATATTGGACATACCACTACATGCCTAACAAGAAGACTCACTTTACATCTCTCTGACCATAGCTTAATTAAGATCCATTTAAATACACATGGGAACCGACCAAACTCTATTTGCAGCATACTTGTAGAAAATACAAAGATAATAGCCTCATCAGCATGTAAAAAAGACCAAAGCTAATAGAAGCACTAATAATAAAAATGAAAAAGCCAACACTCAATAAAATCAACTATGATCATGGCCACAATTTCCTGACAGTGTTTGGAAAATGAAAAATTTCTAAAACTCTAGGTACATACATAAAAATAATTCATACACCCTGGATAAAGGCTAAAAAAATTGCCAAAAGTGCTCAGATATGCAGAACATTTGGACAATTTTTACACATTTTATGTCCAGAAAAAAAAACACTTATAAAAATAAAAATAAAATAAAAAATGAAAAATAAAAAATAAAAATGAAATAAAAAGCTTAATTACACTATCTTGTCAGTTAGCATCAGTACCTGCGGTCTGATACTTGAGGGATTCTTTCTCTATTATTTGCTCTGCCAATCCAAAACCTATTTTCATAAGTCACAGCCCAACTGCACCATACTCCAATGACTCTATGTGACAATACAACTTCTAAAATCAGTTCAGTTCTTAAAAAATGCAGACATTGAAATAAGTAAAACTTAAAATTCAAATTTCATTCTTTTTAAATTTTACTGTGAAAAAAAATGAAAGAGTTGATTTTATGCTAAATTCTTCTTTCATATATTTTACCACTTTGACTGAATGAAATTGGAATTGAGATTCTTGCAGCCTTAGATGATTTCAGAATTGACAAAATTACAGACACAGTAAATGAAATGTACAATGGTAAGGAAATAAGTAGATTCATTTTCATAGCACTGTTTAAGAGGCCAGATGAAAATGAATGTAAACTTCATTGGACAATCAGTCTAATGAGCTAATATATCAAAACTTATCTTCCAAATTCTGATGACTAGAGCACATAGCAGAATTAGACTCAAAATAGGACAAGAACTGTCTGGTTTCATTAAAGACACTGCAATGAGGAATGCAATATTTATGCTCAGAATGGTGTCAGAAAGTCCAATACGACTGCAAAAGAATCTAAACCTATTTTTTATAGATTCTACAAAAGGATTGGATAAAGTATATCACAAAGGACTGTTGGAAACGTTAGGTAGCAGAAATATAGATATTTACTTGATCCCCCCCCCATTGAGTCAGGTTGTGACACAAGGTCAGTTTTTAACGTGGGGACCCGAGTGTTTTCACTTTGGCCGCTGGTCTAAGCTGGTCGTAGCTGGTCGTAGCTGGTCATAGCTTGTCCAAGCTGGTCAGAGCTGGTCTAAGCTAGTCATAGCTTTGATACCACCAGCACAGAGACGGATCCCTGTGTCAGGAATATATATACTCTGTGCCAACCACCTGCATACGGCTAGAAAATGAATTCCATAAATATACAAAAATAGAATGAAATGTTAGATGAGGATGTGTTTATCATCAGCTTTGTTCAACCTCCATAATGACGTAATTCCAAGAGAATTAGAAGTCCTACCAGGATTCATTATTGGCAGACACAATCTTAACATTAGACATGCAGATGACACTGTGTTGATAGCAAACACAAAAAGGAAACTAAAAGAACTCCTATAGAAGGTTGAGAAGGAAAGCTTGAAGAAAGGAATAAACATCAATAGTAGGAAGACAGGATATGTAATTTATGGGTTAAAGTGATCTATCAGGGATAGAGCGTATGTAAATATAAAAGTGGATATTGAAGTCAACACCTATCAGCGACAGTCTGTTTCATACTAAGCACAGTCATTTAAGCATGAAACTGACTGTCACTACTGGGTGTTGACTTCAATGTACACACACACACACACACACATATATATATATATATATATATATATATATATATATATAAAATAAAATATAAAAACTTTTCTTTACCAACACATTTTGTCTCATGAAGAACTTTATCAAGGTAATCCTGAGAGAACAATAATTCCTACCAACATTTATTATTAGCAGACACAATCTTCTCAAAAGACTTTACAGCAAAATAAGAGAGAACTATAAATGCAACCAGGATTTATTATTGGCAGACACAATCTTAACAACATTAGACATGCAGATGACACAATGTTGATAGCAAACACAAAAAGGAAACTAAAAGAACTCCTATAGTAGGTTGAGAAGGAAAGCTTGAAGAAAGGAATAAACATCAATTGTAGGAAGACAGCATGCATAATTATTAACAAAACAAACAGCGCAACATGCAAACTAAAAATTAGAGATACTAAAATGAAACAAGTATAGTAATTTAAATATCTGAGAATTTAACAAGGGATGAGAAGTAGAACTCCAAAATCTGAAGGCATGTTGGGATAGTGAAAGTGCTTTTGAAAACCTAAGCAAAGTATTACGAAACTGGAAAATCTCATTATCAACAAAGAAAAGAGTATTTAACTTAACTGAACATCCTATATGGAAGTGAATGTTAGAAAATTACCTCAGAGATGAAGAAGAGACTTGAAGCAACAGAAATATGGTTCTACAGAAGGATGCTAAAAATACCATGGACTGAACATGTGAGCAACCACAAAGTTTTAAAGAAAATGGAAACAAAAAAGACACTTATACTTAACATGAGAGAGAGAGAGAGAAAGCAAATACAATCTTAACAACATTAGATATGCAGATGAGACAGTGTTGATAGCAAATGGGAAATACAAGAATTCTTAGAGAAGATAGTAAAGTGAGAAGAAAGGAGTAAATTTCAGTTGTAAGAATGAATGTAAGTTGAATGTCTGATTGTCAGAAAACAGAAGAGCCCAACATGCAAATTACAAATTGGAGACGCCAAAATAAAACATGTACAAACATTTAAATATCTAAGAAGTATTTTAACAAAGGTCAGAAAATGGGATACCAAAGACTGAAAGCACATTGGATTAACAAAAGGTGCTTATCAAAAAACTAAGCAAAGTATTAACAAACAGGAAATTTTGCTAGAAACAAAGAGAAGAGTACTGAACTGTTATGTAATATCTGTGCTACTATATGGCAGTGAATGCCAGACAATCTTCTCGCAGATGAAGAAAAAACTTGAGACTGCAGAAATGGGGTTTTACAGAAGGATGCTGAAAATACGTTGGACTGAACATATGAAGAATGAGAATGTTTTACAGAAGGTAGAAACGAAAAGGATGAATATACATAGAATCATAAAGAGAGTTGAAATTTCTAGGGAATATAATGAGGAAAGAAGGTTTGGAAAAATTGATACCCACAGACAGAATGAAGGCAAGAGGGACAAAGTGGAAGGCAGCCCATAACCTACTGAGCTTGTGTAAATGATTGGTAGAAAAGAGATTAGGAGAGCTAGCAAAAACATAAAACTTATTAACATATACAAAGGACAAGGAATTGTGGAGAGTTTTGATCGGTCATGTCCTGAAAGGACAAGTCACATAGAAGAAGAATATAATAAAGATTGTTTGCACTTCACATTGAATTCATTTTGCCCAAACTTCATGATTTCCTTTCAAATTTTGCCCAAACTTCATGATTTCCTTTCAAATTTTGCCCAAACTTCATGATTTCCTTTCAAATTTTGCCCAAACTTCATGATTTCCTTTCAAATTTTGCCCAAACTTCATGATTTCCTTTCAAATTCAAAAATAAATCTACAAACTCATATTCACTTTTATTATTCTTAGATTGCTTTAGTATCTGTCTATATTTCTAAGATGAGGTATTATGTATACTATTTACATTATTCGAACTATTGTCCTCATTTTTGGCGCCATATTTATTACAACATTTCAGCCCTTTAGTATCTGTCTATATTTCTGAGATGAGGTATTATGTACACTATATACATTATTCAGACTATTGTCCTCATCTCCACTGCCTTAAACAGGTATTGAACTCACACTCCTTGGGTCCTGTCACTGGATCTAACTAATGCCATTATCCACTGTGCCATGTGTCCTTGAGGGGAATTAACAGGAGATAACTGATAACTGACATCCATGGCATCTGGAACTAGAACAGTCTACCCCAGTGAGCAAAATAAAGGGTTCAGTTCGACATTCCAACCACCTGAAGAAGGCCGGAGCGTACAACGACCGAAACATTACAAAGGCATTAGTTAGATCCAGTGACAGGATCCAAAGAGTGTGAGTTCAATACCTGGTTAAGGCAGTGGAGAACTTGGAGAGGTGAATTAACAGGAAATAACTGATAAGTGACATCCATTATACATGAGATGTGGAACTTGAACATTCTACTCCAGTGAGCAAAATAAAGGGTTCAGTTCGACATTCCAACCAACTGAAGAAGACCTGAGCGTACAACGACCGAAACATTGTAATAAATATGGTGACAAAGATGAGGACGATAGTCCGAATAATGTAAGTAGTATCAGATTGTTTCATTTTACATCATGTTGAAACACCAGTTCCCATACACTCACCAAATTTAAGCAACATTAAGCCTGGTCAATAACTAGATGGGTGACCACCTGGGAATACCAGGTACTCGGATGTGCAGGTGGTGTAATGGATAATAGCTCAGAATCTTTAATCAGAGAGCTGAGTTCCAATTCCAGTTGGGTTCGTTATATTCACTTATATTAAAAATACCCTTGGGAAAGTTATGAATCCAGCTCTTCTTCCTCCAGCTATGGATTAATTAGTAAGACTAAAGATATTGTCTGGCTTTAAATAACCTGCAAAGGGGTTTATAACCTATAGAAATTGAATCAACCAATCAAATTGCCCCTCATACATAATTGACCAAGCTGCATTGACTTTTCTTTGGATATTAAACAGAAATGAATGAAGATAATGGTTTTTATATTTTCTGTTTTTCTTCAGCATAATGATGGTAAAAGAATTTCATAGAATTTCATACAACACTGCATTTAGCAACAAGAGGAATTCAATGAGAAATATTCAAGTTGAGATGAATCCATCAAAATACAGTTCTTTTCCATTTTCTTTTTTTTTTATATATTTATTACTGAAACATTTAAGATAAAAAAGCCAACTACTCACAAGTCATTCAGCCCATGTTACTTAGCTATGATTAACAAGTAGAAAGTGCTATTGAAATTGTTTAAGAGATAGGTGTTATAAAAATGTGGCTAAAATACACAGACTTGAAGCTACTTGAAAATAGAGGCCATTGTAGTAAGAGTAGTTCATGGGCTATAAACGTAAGGTAGATTTTCTGGTTCGCAGCAGATACTGATGAATAACACTTGCCATATTGATTTCAACCTTCAACTATCCGAAAAAAATATAAAAATCACTTTTTTCTTTCATTTTTAGCTGATATCATGATTAGTTGAAAGAACAATGTCTCCTAATAATAGGCCCATCATCGAAGCAATGGCAACATTAAGTGGTAATCCTTTGGTTGTCCTAAAAGCCTTGCAGTGCTGTCTGTAGATGGAAATGTACCTGTGGAGGTGGGGAGGAAACTATTTCTCTTCAAAGACCACTTAGTCTGATCCTGCTATTTCTCATCTGTCCCCCCCCAACCCCCATCCCCGCAGTTACATTTTGCCTGAACAGAATAATCTGTTGATAGATGAGAATTTCTTTGAATATTGACACAAAGAAAGTGGAAATGAAGATTTTTCTTTCTTTATTCCACATTTTTTTTCAGTGTTCAGTATGAATCAATTTTACTTTGAAGAGACAAGCAGGAAGAGATAGGCAAAAAATCCTAAAAGAAGCAAGTGTTATCACTCTTAATAAGATAATAATAATAATAATAATAATAATAATAATAATAATAATCTAAGAATGGTCCCCAAAACCCTTAATGAAAGAACTTAAAGAATTGGGCATCCAGGAAAAGATTAAGAAAATTAACACAACAGCAGTATTGGAATCAGTAAGAATATTGCAAAAAGTGATGGAGTTTCATGGGGATTTAATCCCCAGTTTTGGCCACTGTAAATGTTGGCCATCAGAAGATTATTTTGAGAAGAGAGGAAGAGGGGGAGGAAGATGGGGAGTGAAGGAAGAGGAGAAGGTGTAAGAAGAAAAGGATGAGAGGGAAGAAAGAGGAGAAGGAAGGAAGAGGTGGGGGAAAGTGAAAGAATAATAATAATAATAATAATAATAATAATAATAATAATAATAATAATAATAATAATAATAAACACTGGACAATGTGCAAACACTTTGGAAAATGTGTAAGCAAACACTGGTATGAACATCGGCCAGCGCGCGGTTACAGAAATAGAAGATGTCACCATTCTATGGGATTATACCATCCACACAGACAGAAAAGAAGCAAATAGGGCGGACATTATTGGAAAGAAAAACTTGCCTACTAATTGATATGGCTTGTCCAGGGATTGTAACATAGCAACCAAGGAATTTGAAAAACTATCAAAATACAAAGGAGAAATTGAAATAGAAAAAATGTGGAAATTGAAAACAAGAATAATACCAGGTAATAGGTGACTTGGAATTATAAAAAATGGAACAAAACAACACATTGAAAGAAGAAAAAGCTTAAGAGACATACAGAAAATTGTCTTATTAAGTACAGCACACACACTAAGGAGAACTTTGTCTATGTAACGCTATCAACTTCATCGGAGAAAAAAAAAAAAAAAAAAAAAAAAAAATTAACATGAAAATAACAACAACACACCACGACCTGCCTTAGGTCTTTCCATGAGACTTGGTAGGTAGTGTGTCCATAAGAAAATAATAATAATAATAATAATAATAATAATTCTATCAAGGGTGTATCATAACTGAACTAAA
The DNA here is from genome assembly GCA_903632075.3 of Acanthosepion pharaonis. Lineage (NCBI taxonomy): Eukaryota > Metazoa > Mollusca > Cephalopoda > Sepiida > Sepiidae > Acanthosepion > Acanthosepion pharaonis. The sequence goes on from CAHIKZ030005410.1 coordinate 1,153,574, forward strand.
GAAAGAGTAGACAATTAGATTTTGGAGTCAATAACCTTTATCTCTGTTGCTCTTTTTTGCCTTGAGTAAGAAAAAATATATTAATCTTCATTATTGTAGATTGTCTTTTCAGACAAATCAACTGGATCTTTTCAATGTTGGAATGGTTCTCAGGTGGCTGATTAGATAGGCAGGGGAATTTGACATATTTTTATGCAGTTGTTTCTTGATAATGACTGCAACAATCAAAAGTACTTGAACAAAAATAACAAAATATGAAATTCAGACAGTTTATCCACAACTTCAAGGACAATACATAAAACCCTATGTGAAGATTGGAAAAATATAATAAAAAATTAAACTGAGAGATTGTGTCAGTTCTTTTTAATCAAACTTGTTTAAATATATATATATATATATATATATATATATATATATATACAGAGAGTTCATATTTTTATTAACAAGATTTCTTGAATATCAGGACAGTAGATGAAAATAAATAAACATACTGTTTAATAAATAAACAGAGCATCTACTCAAATAGTACTGTCCGCTAAAAATAACATTTAAAGTGTTAAAATCTGTTGGATTAATAAATAAAAAATAATCCATTACTTTAGAAAATATATATATATATATATATATATATATATATATACACACACAGACTGATTAATAGATAGATAGATAGATAGATAGATAGATAGATAGATAGATAGATAGATAGATACTGTACTATGAGGCAGAGGCAGAATTGGGAAAATAGATTAATAGATTTGAACGGGCTGAAGTAAATAGATAGATAGATAGATAGATAGATAGATAGATAGATAGATAGATGGCATCTAGGGTTTTAAGTCTTTCCTTGCACTGAGTGCTGTAGTGGATAATACTAAAATACTCTATAAAGTATAAAGATTCATGCATTTGTAGATGTATATATGTAGATGTGTATGTATTTTGGATATATATATATATATATATATATATATATATATATATATATATATATGAACAGTCAAAAAATAAGATCAAGGCTCATTACAAATACAGAAAATGAATAATGAAATCTTAAAAGAACATAAGGAAATTTTATTCCTTTAAAAATTGATTCATTTAATTTGCCAGAAGAAGGTTATGAGACTGGAAACGCATGTAGCAAATATATGAAGAATAAAACAGATTGAATGGAAAGATAAATAATGAGCAGATAGACAGATGGATATGAAGAGAGCTACTAGGAAAGATAATGAGATAATGACTGACGAGGATTGATAATGAGCAGAGATAGATAGATAGATAAATAGATAGATAGATAGATAGATAGATAGATAGATAGATAGATAGATAGATAGCTTCTAGTGTTTTGAGTCTTTCCTTACACTGAATTTCTATTTGTGGATGTATATATAGATGTATATGTATTTCTGGTTGTGTATATATATATATATATATATATATATATATATATATATATATATATATATATATATATTTCTGGATTTGTATATATTTGTGGATATGTATATAAATGTAAACATTTGTGGGTGTGTATATGGATGGATGTATTTGTGAATGTGTGCATTGTATATATATATCATTCAGTTAGCAAGGTCGATTTTACTGCTTTTAAACTACAATCTCTGTGGCTCAATCGGTTAAGGTATGTCAGGCTATATGACAGTTCTGTATAGGATACAGGTTTGATTCCTGGTGGAATACGAATATTTTCTATGAAAATTTCTCGGACATTCAGGTCAGTAAATGTTATTAATACTGTTTATTATACACAGAGCATTTACTTAAAATATTTGTATTAATAAAAAGAATGTATAAACATAAAATGTCTTAAAATAATTGTTGGACTTTGTCCATTTCCTAATATATATATATATATATATATATATATATATATAGTCAAACCTAGAGAACCAGACAAACCTACCAAGGTTACTACACTCGCCTCGGAAAACCTTTGGTTTCTTGATTTGCTAATTATCAAATCAATTTCGAAGGAAAAAAAAGGTTTAAAAAAGAAGCTCTCAGAACATGAACGTCTGTCGATAATAATCATACAGCATACAGGCCCAAAGAAAAATACCCCGATATCAGTAATCAACAAACTAAAAAAGTGCTCAATACAAAAGTAGAGCAGACCTAGTCAAACCTAGAGAGCCAGAGACAAACCTACCAATATATATATATATATATATATATATATATATATATATATATATTATATATATATATTTATTTAGTACCTGGCATTGCCTGGGTGTATGTGTCTGCAATTGTATAACCACACCTCATTGTATACCTGCACCCCACTGTCTAGAAATATCTGCCTGTGTCCCTGCTTGCATGCATCATCCATTGTTTACTCCCTCTCTCTTCATTGGTATGTTCTTCACAAGTGTTTGATTGTTCTTAATAAAGGAATTCTATCAATAAAACCTTCTTCTGTGGTCATTGTGTGGGGTTAAATGTTTCAATGTTTTAGATATTCAGTAAATTTCCTATGGCCATAATAACTTTCAAATAATATAGCATTGTCCACAAATCTAATTATGAAACAAAAACAGGGATAAAGCATCAGAGCTTTATTCAACTGCTGCTTGGACCAGGGGCAATGATCAAAGTGTAGTACACTGCCTTTGTGAGCTTCTGAGTTGGCGTCTGTCGAACTCTCTGCATTAGCAGAGAGGAACCCGGATGAAACTTTGCTGAAGAGCAAGGTTTCATTCGGGGAGGTAGACAGGGCCTGAATCCGCCTAGGTGGGTTAAAAAAGGCTATATTTTTGGCCGAGCCTACGGGATCGGGGATACCCACATTAAACCGGCCTTGTGCCACATTCTATCCTCGTGGGTGGATTGATAAATACTGAGCTTTATTCAACTGCAAGAGCAAGCACAAGAATACCCCTCCTTCTTCACACATTTACTTTAAAGCTGGGATTAATAAGGTTCTTCAGGAATTTTTCACTTTATAATGATTCAATGGTCCTTCTCAAAACAAGTTGTTTGAATGCCAATTTAGGATGGATTTATATGAAGAAACTATTGCTAAATGGCAAAAGCCAGTTTTGGACCTAGTTTGTTGCAGATTTCATCCACTTAACTAAAATAATCTAAACCAAAGAGTCACACAAGATAATTTGTCTGTCATATGTAATTTACATGGCAAATGTAGAAAGCACCAGATAAAAAACCAGAGAGTTATAGCTGACAAACAGGTTTTTTGAACACTTTTTTATTATATATTGGGAAGTGAGCAGGACTAAAACTACACTTATTTCTTGCATGATGGTATATTTTTTATGACCTGTTTGAAGAAAATCAGATAAAAAATGAGGAAGTTAATCAAGTTTTTATTTTAAGTAGTACGAAAAACCCAATTTTTTCACAGTTTTTGCAATTTTTTGTGTGAAGACAATGTCACACAAAAACTATCAAGCACTCTACACAAATCTTGTAACATGAACTATGTTTTGCATTAAGTGCAAAGAACATCAGCTCATCCAGTAAAATTTTTTTGGGGTATAACTTTGCCTTGGTTCTTGTCAAAGGTTGTACCCACCTTCAGTTTTATCAATTTTTCTGTCAAATCCAGAGAGCTTGCAGATTGAAACCTTGGTCTTGACTTATTATAGTAAATTAGCAATGTTTGTATCAAATTTTATCAAAATTGGTCAAGAAGTGCACACAGGCACAAATAGCATATACACACACAAACAGACAGACATACACACACACACAGAAATCTTCTGTTTTATATGTATATATATTTTAGGAGATTACACCAAAAACATGTACAAATTGTTACACAATTGCAGTTGTTTTTCAATGTGCATTGAAACACAACTGCAATTGTGTAGCGATTTTTACATGTTTGTTTTAAAATAAATAATATTGCTCTACTCTCTATTGAGCTCCCTTTTAAATTAAATGTTACGAACATTGGAGCTGTACTCTATTGGTTTTCATTGTACCTGGATATATATATATATGTGTGTGTGTGTGTGTGAGTGTGGATATGAGCGTGTTAAGATTACTGAAATGAACACACTCATCAGAAAGTGGAAACATGTGAAAGTCTTCTAAAAATGCTATGAAGGTGTGGCAGGCAGCAAGTCATAGAATGGTAGTTCCTACAGGAGCCTGGAAACAAGGAGAAAAGTTCACCAATGTTGGATAAAATTTAAAAAATGATTTCATTAATTGAAAAATGCCCTTGGGGTGTTTTGACAACAAGTAATAAAAACTCAACCTTTAATTAAACTCAGCATTGTTACTGTTGCAATTAAATATTTAAATGTTGCTAGTGATTAGCCCTGATTTGCCTTGGGAAAAACCCTTTGGCCGATTTCCATCCACTTTTGAAAAGTCTCTTCTTTAAACCAAAGAATTAGTACAATTAATGCTGAAACTTTGCCAATTAAACTGAAGGAAAAAAATGATTCTCAGATATCCACACATAATTTAAATGAAACAAAAAAAGTTGCTACTATAGGATTGATATCCATCTGAATTTTTAAAAAATGTTTCTGAAATTTGGAAACTTCATTTTTTCAATGAAAACTTCAGGGAAAAAATAAATTTCCACATTAATTTGAGAATATTTACAAATTAGTGTATTTGATGGCATCATAGTAGCATTTGTTATTTATCATCGCCTCAATAAACTTTCATTAATTGGGGTAAAATTTAAAATTGCAACTTTTTTACAACAAAGATTTTTTGTAAATGTAAGAGCTGATTTGTGTAGATTTATCTTTCCATAGTAAATAATCTTTATTGAATTTTTTGCAGAAATGAACATATGTCTGATATTGAGAAAGTATATACATTTATACATAGGAAGCATGGTTGAATAAGGGAATTGAGGAATCAGAGAGCCGAGTTCGAATTCCAGTCAAATTCATTATATTCACTTATGTGCTAATAACCTCTTCTTCTCTCCCCAGCTATGGGTAAATAGCAGGACAGACTGGGTTCTATAGCCTTGGATGGCAACTGGTTTAAAAAAGAAATGGCAACCTACTGCAGGAAAAAAATCTGCCTCAACAGTCATGTACCAAAAATCGCACATAACTGACTGATATACATTTCGTAAATGTTATTACTCATCATTTATAGGCGAAAAGAATATATAAATTCAAAGAAGGGTCTGTAATGTAATCAATTTTAACTTAGCATCTCAACTTCAGTCACTTTCTCACCATCATGATGTGGCTTCCCTCTGTTTTTTCTACAAATATTTTCATGGCATTTGTTTTGATCAGCCGTTCTCTTTACTGCCCCAATTGCATGACTTTAAGCGTACTACTAGGTCTCATAGTTTTATTATTGAACTAGCTTGATGTAGCCATCAGTTTTATTCTAATTGTTTTTCTTGCACATTCTCATCTGTGAAAGTCCCTTCTGATTTCTTCCTTCCTTTCCACCTACAATCTTCAAAAATTTAAATGCAATGTCAATTGCTATCTTCTGTCTCCCTAAATCCTGTTCCTTTATTGTCCTTTTTCTCACTTCTCCTCACTGAAGTCTTCTCATTCTTTCACTCTCCTCTGTTTTCTTCTTTCTTAGTGGCTTATCATATTGCTTGGAGTGAAATAATTTTTAAAAGATAAAAATAATTATATTGCATTTGAGATGTTGCCATGTGATTTAAGTTTTTAGTAAATTTTTTTTTTTTGCTCTCAATTGGCCTCGTTTTTCTCAGAGCAAATGATATGAAATTTTTAGTTGAAACAAAACACTCTTTATCAAAAATGTTACAGCTAAAGTTCTTTTTATGGAATCAATATTCACAATGATCTGTTGGAACTGCTCAACAACCTTGATATATTCAGAAAAGATATTAGAATAATCAAGAACATATACAGGCAGCAAACAGCATGCATGCATATTGAGAATGAGTTCAGCGAATATACAAAAATAGAAAGGGGCATAAGGCAAGTATGTGTCTTCTCACCAGACTTATTCAACCTATACAGCATGGCAATTCTGAGAGAATTGGAGATCTTACCGGGATTCAGCATTATAAGATATGCAAATGACACAGTGCTGATAGCAGACATGGAAAAGAAACTACAAAACCTCCTACAGAAAGTAGTGAGGGAGAGCGAGAAGAAAGGACTAACCATCAACTACAAGAAGAGAAAATGCATGGTCATATGTAAAAGGATGAACCCTAAAATCAAGCATGTACAGAAGTTTAAATATCTGGGAAGTGTTTTAACAGAGGACAAAAGGTACAACGCTGAGAACCAAAGACGGATTGGGATGGCCAAGGATGCATTCCAAAAGTTGGGCAAGCATCTGTCCTACTATAGAGCAGTGAATATTTTATGGTCTCCTCAAAGATAAAGAAGAGACTTGAGGCAGTGGAGATGATGTAGTTCTACAGAAGGATGCTAAGGATATCATGAAGCAAGTGTGTGAGCAACAATGAGGTTTTGGAAAGGATGCAAACAAGGAGGAAGCTTATACTTAATATAAGGAAGAGTCAGATGAACACATCTGGACACATAATGAGAAAGGAGGGCCTGGATAATCTGATACTCACAGGTTGAATAGAAGGAAAAAGAGACAAGGGAAAGCAATGCATGACATCCCTGGCAGGCTTTAGCAAGTAGATGACAGAACGTGATCTGAGGGAGTTGGCAGATACATGAAACTTATTGAGAGTCACAAGGGATAGGAGGAAGTGGAGAGCCATGATCGCATACATCCTGAAAGGTCATTTCATATAAGAAAAAAAAAAAGATTGGATATATTTAGATATGCAGGTAGTTTAAGGGATAGATGCTCGGAATGAGTAATTGGAGAACCGAGTTCAAGTTTCAGTCAGGTTTGTTACACTTGCATATGTGTAAATACCCTTGGAAAAGGTATGAATCAATCTCCTTCCTCCTTCTATGGGTTAAATAGTGGGGCTGGTTTCAGAAAAATTGTTTTTTTTCTCCAAAAAATTGTCAATGCAATATTCACTTGTAAATAAAGAAATTTTTATACAATCCAAAATATTTATAAATGAAAAAACATCAATTGAACAGATGAAAACTATGAATTGGCAAATCAAACAACAATTTAAATATCTTGGAAGTGTTTGAACAGTGGATAGAAAATCTGAAGGGACATTGGAATAGTGATGGTTGACTTCCAACAGCAAAAGAAATTATGAAGAAACAGGATAATTTTTATTAGAAACAAAGAAAAGAGTATTCAGCTGCTATATAATATCAGTCTTCCTAGTGAATGCTGGGTAATTTCATCACAGATGAAGAGTAGATTTAAAGCAATAGAGACATGGTTCTACAGAAGGATGTTGAGAATACAATGGATGGAAGCTTTAAGGAAAATGTGAGCAAATGGAATACAAAGAATCAGAAAGCATTTTGACCTCAAAAAGAGGAATCAGTAAATATTTAATGTAAAGGTTCACTTATTTTCACAGATCTTAATTTTTAATTAATATTTTTTATTTCATCTTGATAAAATGTCATTAGAAATAAAGAAAAGAATGCTGGACTGTTATGCAATAATAATCCCGTTATGTCAGATAAAAAAGAGACGTCAGAAATGTGGTTCTACAGAGAATACCATAGACTAAACATGTGAGTCATGAGAAAGTTTTAAATTATATGAAACCTAAAAGGATGCTTATACTTAGAATAAAAAAGAAATAACCAAAATTTATAGGACACCTATTGAGGAAAGGGGGCTTAGAGAATTTGACACCCACAAAATATATTGAAGGTACACAATGAGTAAATTTGTTAATGGATTTTAAGACAGAGATTAAGAGAGAGGATTGGAACACAAATGTTACTAAGAGCTATAAAGGAAAAGGTAGTTGTGGAGAGCCACGATTGCCTAAATCAGGAACAGAAATGACAAGAAGAAAAAGTAGTTTAAATCTTTGTAAGTTGTTTTTCATGACTAATTGCCTTGATTTTGTTGTTTCTTTTTGTCATAATATTTTTTTACTGTGGAACCTCTGGGCTTTATAAATATCTTTTATGTCTTAGAATCCAGAAGGGGCAACTGAGCACCTATATCTATAACCATCTCATTTTGCTTTTGTATATCTGTGTTCCTTGAGCTATCTTCCTCTGACCCCAGTGAAGACCTTGTGACTGATATTTGAACTTTCTACTTTCTAAGATGATCATGGTAATGGTAATATTAGACATTTCCTCATAAGAATCATTCAGGATTTATTAACCGAACAGCCAGTACTATCATCAGTTAAAATCTTTTAGGAAAATAGCTTTCCCAAGTTCAGTAACTGTTATTGCTCTTTTTAATAATGAAGGGATTTTTTTCCTAACCTTTTGTTTGAAGTATTTTTATTCTATTTTTTAGCCTAAAGTGATACGACCTTTATTATGCCATTCAGTTCTTTGTGGTAATGTAACACCAATCCATGTGTTTTGAAGAAGAATTTTTCTTAATGAGATCTACAGGCATCATTTGATGGAAGCCATTTTTAATCATGGATCAGAAAAAACGGTTTTATACAGTTGACAGTTTTGAATGCTATCATCAGGACTATCATCAGTTAAAATTCATAAAATCTTTCTTTCAAAACAATTCTGCAGAAACATAGCATTTTTCTTTGAGTTACATGGGCTATCCATTTTAGTTGTTGCTTCTGTTGAAAGTCCACAAGTGATGCGGTTTCTGTTATTTTGTTTAGTTGTTTGCTTGTGATTCTCTACCACCTGTTTTTTAGTTTTGAATAGGAGCAGTTCTCACTAAGATCTACAGGCATCATTCGATAGAAGCCATTTTTAAATCATTGATCAGAGAAAAAAAATTTATGCAAGTGACAGTTTAGACAGCGTTACCAATATATACGCAGAACAGCCATATTTTATTCATAATGCTTGCATTCATTTCTGATGACTGCCTACACTTATGTTCTGAATAGAAGTATAGTTTAAAATAAAAGTGTAGGGTCTAAAATTCATTATTCATTTCAGAATTCATTTTTGGTTCACTTATTTCAAATGAAATGTTCAAAGAAGTAAATTTCTCTTTAAAATGCACATGAATTATTCACTCAAATCTATTTTTAACCATTTTAACTGCAGATGGATCCAAATTCATTATCTGTTGTTACTTGTTTAGTGATATCTAAACACTACTAATGTTGATATTGTTATAAAATAAAATAAGACATATCTCGGCTGATTTACAGGCAAATACTCAAGAGTGAGAACCGGGTGTAAACGGGACAAAGCCCCGTCACAAAATGACCATTATCTTTCTTTACAAATGTTCCCGACACACGTGTTCCGGTCGAAAAATAAAATAATATTTAAAGTGCTCTATTTTTCATCCAATAAAAATGCTTCCCTCCTAATTATACTCGCTTTGTTTTTCGAGCCTGTTAAGCCATAAAAAAACACCATAAAAGGGGTCACACAGAAGTTCAACAGAGTCCACAGGTGCCCAGGATAGAGACCTGTCACGTTCAGCTGCTGACAGCAGGGGAGTGTCAACCACAGTAAATATATTTAAATGGGCAAATATTCTCATCTTTGTACTCTCCGTAGAAAATGCAAGGGATAATGCGCACACAGATCTTGGTAATGTTTTCTTCCAGTGTGAGTGTTACAAGCCCCAATATTGTTCCATATTGAAGGAACAAAGACTTACAGTGAGCAGGGTTTTCTTTCCTTGAATTAGACACTGAAATAGTTTTTGAGGTGGAAGCCAATCTTACCTTAGGAGCAGGTGATCTAACCAAAGTGTTTCTAAGCAATTCATAATTAGGATGCCCTACCCTTGTTTTCATTTAATATTTATATTCATGATTTTAGGCTAAGTAAAAATATCCTGATGATGAAACCAAACTTAATTTCTTTATTAAAGATTTCAGGGAAAATTAATTTCCATGTTGAGAACAAGCATTTAGAAGCAGCCATATTTGATAGCATACATACATATATATATATATATATATATATATATATATATATATATATATATATATATATATATATATAAATCCCCAACCTATTTCCATTTAATATTAGAATATTATGGACTTAGGCTAGATAAAATGCATTTAATTATGTTAGTAATTTAAAATGTAATTAAGTTTCTGTATTAATTTAAATATTTCTTTGTTAATTCATCAGAAAAATAGAGATGCTAGATTAAGATTTCAAAACATCAAAATTTTAGCATTTTATATCTTAATAGATAAAAGGGTTGAGTTTATCAAATGCTTGTCTAATGCATTTGTAAAACATGGACTACTGGAATAAGACACACTGGCTCTGTGAATAAAGACAGACTTTTGTAATATTTGCTAGCTTTCCTTTTCAGGGTCAGATAGAAGACATGCAATAAATTTCTACACTTTTTTAATGTGTTCTTTAAATTTAATTCTTTAAATTTAATTCTTTATATCTGAACTATTTTTATTTCTTTATTTTAAATGTCTGGGTAAATATTTCTAGTTATGGAAGATTTTAATAAGGTTGCCCACATATATTTGCTCAACCTTATAGACGTTTGTTTGGGAGACATTTTTTCAAGTAGTCTTTTCATAGACAACCATTCTCTTAGAAGGATTTTTTTATTGGCAGAATTTTTACTGAATTATACAATTTACTGAAAAATATTTGATATTTTTGATTTGCGCTTTATTCATGAAGCTATATATTTATAGCCTCAAATATATTTCATGCTGCAAAAATTGAAATTAATGGATAATAAATTATTTAGATAATATATTAGTGAATATAATAAAAACTATTTTCAATATGTCTCTCAGCCATAGTTCCTGTCAATAAGACATTATTTTGCAATAATATTTTCAACAACAAATATGCTTGAGTTTGTTGACTTAAGAGTTTGTTATATAACATAATAAAAGTCAAAGAATTACTGATAGAAAATGTGTTCACTAAATTACGAAACTTAAATTCATACATAAGTTATCTATTATAAGTAACATAACTGGAGTACAAAACAAATATTAGATATATAGTGTTTATTATGGTTAGCCAATGTGGGTGGTTCAAAATATGGTCAAGCAATTTATACTAATTTTGTAGGCACTAAAACTGGACAGAGCCGGTCATGGGATATGTGGGGTGAGGTCACTTACATCAAAGCAAAAGAAATTAGACTCATGTTCATGGAGATAAAAGCATACTTGACAGGAAATAAAATGTACACAAATAACAGGAAAGCATGGTAAACTATATGTTAATTTCATGCCATTTATTTAAATTTTTGTGTATTGGTGTATGCATTTTTTAGGTTACAATTGTTTTATGGTACATGTGATAAAAGGGAGAATTTACTCTGTAGTGTTACAAGCCATATCACAGAGAGAAGTTGAACATGTATTGCCCATACCAAGATTCATGGTGAAAAGATTGAATTTAACAGCTTTTGGCAGGATGTTTATATTTCTGGCAGGAACAATTTCTGTTGAATGTTGGGAAAGTTTTATTATTTTTATTTAATTTATTTTAAGCAAAGTTTAAATATTATTATTTTATTTTATGTATAATTTTCATTATTATTATTTTATATTTTATTTTTCTTTATTTATAATAATAAAATCACTACAGGTATGAAAACAGTTGAGTTAAAAAAATACTTAATCTATTAGCAGTCTAAATGTTACATAAATGAAAATTTTACAATAGTCATTTGGTCAACTCAGAAACGTCAGCTATGATCTACATTAACTCATTTGACTTAGAAATACCAACCGATATCTACACCAACGTGAGCATTTGACAATGTTGTGCTAAGTGTTATTGGTTTTCAAGATCTTGATGCCAAACCATGTGAAAACAAACTATGTTCAAATGGAAAATTTACAAGACTTGGGAAACAATATGGGGTTCATTTTCTCTAATCTAAAATTTTAATGGAAGTCATAAAAATTCAGGATGTGGAATTAGTAAATACCAAACACTTCAAATACCTCAGTGTATGGATCAGTTATAATAAATTTACTGTAAGAGATAAGGAAAGTGAAAATAAAATAGGTAGTACTTAGGAGAGTTTCACCCAAAACTGCAAGTTGCTACAAAACCATGACATTAACCTAAAAACTCATGTTATGTACTTAAATAAATTTGTCTGATTGAGACTTTCCTGCATATTGCATGGCATGGCATGAAACTAATTCAGAAATATCTAAAATGTCATCTGTATAAAAATGATCAATGATTAAAAATAGATTTGAGCAAATGAATCCTGTAGATTTTAGCAAGGACTATCCTCCTTAGAATTCCATGAACTGTCAAAGTAAAGAATCAAATAAGAGAAACTGCATCACTTGATGACTTCCAATGGCAATAACAACTAAAAGGGCTAGCATATCGAAATCAAAAAAGAAAATAATTACAAATGTTAGGAAGAAAGCCCCAATTGATACTGGAAAGAGTAATAACATTTAGTGGAAAACAATTTTCCAGAAGAATAATTTTAAGAAAAAGTTTTTTTTTTAATTTCAACTGATGGTAGCACTAGTTGCCTGGTCAATGACTGCTGAATGTTTCCTTATAAGGAGACACTGAATATTACTATTACTATTACCATTTAGATCCTTTGATGTTAAATAAGTAAACTTTTACTTCATGCACTTTTATACATAAAATTTACAAAGCTTAACTTAGTCCAAAGTTAATTTAAAGAAGTTTGCATTGCACCAAGTAGACAGATTTTATGTGCCTTGAAGATCAGCTTTTGAGTTCATGATTTTCATTGGGCCTGAACATTAACCACAGTTGACATAAACAAATCTGCAACAATGTCAGCATCAACTTTGTTATCATAGTTTCATTCTTTGGAAAAATATTGAATCATGGATTCACTCGTTGTTGATATTTTCTTTAACAATATTTGCTTCCAGTTTCTCACACTTTTGTGATTCTGACACATCAAGCATCTTTCCAAAGTGGCTCAGCAAAGAATTGCAGAATATTAAGAGATTTCCTGAAAGCCTTATAGCTGAATATTTTCTAGTGTTTTGACCAGCTTTTCAGCATTTTCTAAATTGGTTCTCATATCAGAAGAAGCTTGTGGCAATACAAATGCATGCTGCTCATATTCTGGGAAGAATTATTACCAAGACAATATCTAGAGATACAACAGAAGATTAATATAATAATATTATTAAAATGATCAAATTCCACCCTGCCTGGAAATATAATTTTAGCCAATATTTCTAAAAGAACTTTAATTTCAATGTTGTCAATAACCTGAGTGATATTCCTTGAATCTGTTCTCTATTGTTGAAAATATTTATAAAGGGATGTCAAGATATTAAAACCTCTAATTGCTGAGATATGTGGTATGAATTCTGTCATAGAAATTTGGCCACTTCTTCATTCTGATTTTGCCATTATTATCTTTTGCAGCTGAAGATACAGATGATACATTCTGATTTCCATGAATTAAATTTTACTCAATTTTACAATTCCAAAGAGTCTTGCACAGGTTTCTATTAATCTTATATCAGATTTTGCTAGAGTTTATTGCTAGATCAGATTAGTTTTCAGTGTAGAATTATCAGATTTTTAGACAGGAATTTTATTCTTTAAAATGGACAAATAATAGATTTTTGCAGATAAAACTTGACTGGAAAGAAAGAGGCCAGAAGAGAGTTCCATGTGTGAGACATGCGAGAGAAGAAACTGATAGCATAGAACATGTTATAACATCTAGCTATTTCACCTGCAAAATGATGAAATTTTGCTTCAAATCTAGTAGTTCTCTGAGGAAGGTACCAGATTTTCTTGATTTTTTATTTATCAGACACTTTGGAATAAATGAACTGACTCAAGGGTATAAAATAAATAATATACATTTATTTATTTAAATTAGAGTGAATCCTTTGATACTTAGGATAACAAAGGTTTGTAAGAAATATGAATTTGGTAACAGTTGTTTTGGTATTTGACAGTTTAGAAGTCAAAACTTGGTAGTAGTAGTCATCTTAGAAATAGTTCAGCATCAATTAACTGTGGTTTACTTGGCCCTAAGAAGGGTAGAAATATAATTAGCAGATGACCTCCTAAATTTTCTCATGCATCATGGATGACTGGTTTTTATGGTGGTCTCTTTCTGTTTCCATTTCTCTTTGTCTGGCTCAGAGCTGTTAGTTTATATCCTTTTAACCAGGCTCTCAGACTATTGGCACAGACCTTGGTTTAGGCTAACATCAAGTCTCTTCATGTTCCTTTTTTTGGATTTTTTAAATTTTCTTTATATAGTGGAAGTTATATGTGGAGCGTCTCTGATTTTTGGTAGTTTTTAGTCACAAATGGCTAGACTCTGTTCAAGCAAATTTCTGCAATTTTTCATCCAGGTTCAGTCTTTTCTTCTTTTTCCTGTTTTTTATTCAAGGGTTGCCTTCTCATTAATTGAGAAAGAAGTTTAGAGAGAAAGAAAAAGATAAAAGTGTTAAAGGAAAGTGTAAATGCCTTATTTTAATTTGAATTCTTTTTATTTTATTTATTTTGGGATTCACTACAGTCAACTTAAATTCATAAATTCTAAGTAGCAAAGAGAAGAGTTCATCAGATCAATAACCATGAAAATATTTAATATAAAGGCACATGGAAAATGTGTTATGGCAGTGGGAAAGTGACTGAAGCTGGAATGTTAGGCATTGTAGGTTTTACTTTTTTGATTTAGTCTAGAATGCATAATGTAATTAAACTGAAATCTGCAAGTGAAGTTCAAATTCAAGTTTAAAGTCCAGTCATGTTGGTTACATTCACTTTTGCACAAATACTCTTGGGAAAGGCATGAATCTATCGTTTTTCCCTAAGCTATGGGTTAAATAATAGGGCAGGCTCTGCTTTTCAATCTAGGCACATGAAAACACTAAATTTTCAAACTCTGGTAGATTGAAGACAATGTAGAAATAGAAGAGAGTCTATGAGAAGGAAAACATTGACAGAATATAAACCATTCCTCAGGGAATACAGATTAAACATGCAGCTAATCACCCAATCCTTGTGGAATAATTCAATTACAGAAATTTAACCAAACGGATTTATGTGCCACAAGGCACCAGGCAGATAACATATATATATATATATATATATATATATATATATATATATATATATATATATATGATTAATATGAGTAAAAATTTGTCACTTTGCTGATTGATGTTACCTTCAGCATCCCCACTCCAGAGTTTTATAGGGTGATCTACTGTCCACTCTTCAGAGGGTATCAGCAATTTACTCCCTCTCTCCATATATATATATATATATATATATATATATATATATATATATATATATATAAATATATATATTTAGCAAAAACACATAAAGGTTTTGAAAATTTCGCAATAAAAAATTGTTCAATTTGAATGATACTTACTTCAAATATGTTAATGAACATTGTCTAACTAAACATAAAAGAAAATTGAGAAACAATGTTTTTATGTACTTTTCTGCTGGTAAATATGTTAAAATATTTTATAAATTCATCAAAGAAAATACAAAAAACACCAAAATGCTGCATCGTGGAGTAATGGATAGTGGCTCGGACTGAGGAATCGGAGAGCCGAGTTCGAATTCTAGTCAAATCCATTATATTCACTTACATGCTAATACCCTTGGGAAAGGTATGAATCCTCTTCTTCTCCTCCCACTATGGGTAACTAGCAGGACAGACTGGGTTCTATAGCCTTAGGTGTCAACTAGTCTACCGCAGAAAGAAATGGCAACCTACTGTGGGAAAGAAATCTACCTCGTCAGTCATGTACTGAAAGATACATGATCGCCTAAGTGTGTATCATGCATTGTACATAACTGACTGATTTGTACAGCAGATTTATAATTGAACTAGTGTACCTATGCTGTCAAAAATGATGGCAATTGTTAGAAAGTTTAATAGTGAGATACAATGAAACAAAAATCTTGAAACATATATTTAGTAAAGTGGAGTTAAAGAATTCATAACTAAAATGGAGACCAATGAACCATTTAATTAATCCATTTTATTTATATTTTCAATGATATCTATGAGTCATTGATTATTCCTGGTAGTATATAAATTGCTTTTTGTTCAATATCTTTTTATGTTAAAATGTTATGTGTTTTATATAACGGTGAAATGGAAATATCTCTTGGAATGTAAAGATTAACAACAGAATGGCAATAATGACAAAGTCTGTTTCAAGAATAATTTAAAGCAATACTATCACTTAATAGACAAAGGTATTTGAGTGCCTTGTATGAAAGGCTTGCACAAATAAGACTGAAAAAAACATATGGGTAAAGGGACTGATTAATAAAATGGTTAATTTTTCTTGGGAACTAATTTTGTTTAAATGCAGATACATATTTTACGTGTATAGATTAGTAAAATGACAAAGAGAATTAATTGCTTATAAATATACTAATTTAGGTTGATTTACCTCCCTTGCCATGACAGATGGGACAGGAAATATATATAAATACACATTGATAATTATTATATATGGTTTGATTTTTAAATCAGAAACTTTCTTTTTACTAATTTTACTCTATAAAAGCTCAAGAGCCATTCGAGGTAGAGGGTTTACTGAAACGGTTTGTTGCATGAACAGTAAGAGAAATAGGTAAGAGGTTCAGTTTATGAGGATATCTAGGAAAGATAACTGTTAACACTAGATTCTAACAAGTTAAGATTGTAGTGATCATGAAAGCATCCTTTTGGAAGTTGATGCCATAAAGTATAGTTATTTCTCACTAATGGAGTAGAAAGCAAATGTGGATGGCTTGTCAAAAAATGGGAAAAGAAGAAAAACAAGAGTAGATATACAGTAAATTAGTCCTGTTGCTATAAACCTTTATTACCACCTATAATAAAATCTGATTCTTAACTCTATAAAAGATGAACCCTATTCATGTAAAAGTTGCTGGTCATTCTAAAACAATTGATTCATATCCCTGAGAGAGATAAATTATGATTCCACTAAGTGTTGATTCTTAGAGCTGATTTTGAAAATCTCAATTCCTATTAGAAATGATCTGATCTTTGCAACAACTGACCTCTACTCCTATAAGAACGGATCTCCAAACCAAAACTCAAATATCAATCTTATTTTGCTCTGGAAGTAAAAAAGAAAGCTTTTCCTGGCAATGATGATAAGAAAAAGAAACAATTTCTTTCTGAATTTGGCCAGATATTTTAATATTCTAAAAACTACCAAGGAGATATTTTTCATGTAGGCTCATGTTGACTTGGGATCACTTATAGAAACACTTATGGAAACTCTTGAAGAATTGTGGACAGAAATCCTTGAAATATCTTCTTGGAATATTCACTTGAATATTTGAGATGTAACAATTTTAGCAAATGTATTTATCAAGTTGTAGAAGTGTTTGTTTTGTATCTTTCACGGTTTCTTTTGATTTTTTTTTTAAATGGAAAAACAGAAGATTAGTGAATCTATTAAGAAGATGCACATATGTGCATCTGGATGGTGGATGCATTTGTCTTTGAAAAGTCAATCTCTCCATCAGCTTTGTAATTCAGTGTGGCTGTATTTCACTTTCTCCCCAAACACACACACACACACACACACACACACACACACATATATATATATATATATATATATATATATATATATATATATATATATATATATATATATATATATATATATATATATATTTATATATATATATATATATATATATATATATATATATATACAGGGTATATTATTTTGTGCATGTACACTTTTTTCCTCCATCCCTATTTCCTGTACTATAAAAGATTCCCATAAGAAACTTTACACATTTAATTATTGAAGTAGTCATTCACTCATTCACTAAATTATTAAGGTTAAATCTTCTGATAATAAATCATTATAATTCTCTGATCATTTCATAGTCCAGGCTAAATAAATGCAGTGAGAAAAGACATTTTTTGTCATACTCCTCTTTTTTAATTTTAAGTACTAACTTGGTACTTTCTGTAACTTTATGTAATCTAATCTTCCATACAGATTGTATATAATTCATGTATCCTTTCCATGTAGATCAAGCATTCCTACCATCACAAAAAGACCTGACAAGAAAACAAGGTGATTCTACCCACTCAAATTGTAATATGAGTGATACAAAATCTGAACAGGGAAATTTTCTAAAAAACAAATTGTGTCAAGCCAATGAGGCATTAAAAGATTTATTACTTTTCTTTGAATTGTCAGCATAATGATCTTTATTTTCAGGCATGTTATTACAAATATCTCACTTGTAACTGGAGGCCTATTTCAATTCTTGTGATTCTCCTGGGAGCAAAGATTTTTAGTTTCAGCTTTGGCTTGCAGAAGTTTGCTGCTGTAGAATTTCAAAGAAAAAAGTTAAAATTAAAAGCATAAAAAGTTAATCCTCTTTATAGATTTTCTTTAATTCTCATTAAAATGAATATATAATTTGGAGGAGCTTCAAATCCCTCACTTGTTTCCTCATTAGCAACATATGTTGATCGTTGAATTAATTATCCATCTTTGAAGATGAAATAAAAATAAAAACCATATTGGAATGGTGAATTCTGGAATGGCATGAAACAAAATAAACATGAAATCAACTTTTTATTTTATTCTTTAGAAATAAGATAACTATTCTTATGCTTTATCAAAAATATATTTTCTTATGAATTCAGAAAAAGATGACTCTTAAAAATGTGGGCTTTAGCAGCAATGTTACTGTTAATGTTTTGTACACCATGTTTGCAATATCTAAAATTATCAAATTAAAATTATTGAATTTCATTATGTCATTAACTTTCCATAACAACATTCCTAATAAAGGATTTCTTATTAATTTTGTCATATAAAGTAATCTAAAATTCAACATGATATTAAAAAGTAAAACAGATTTGTTTTGGATAGTGTATTGGCGTGAAAACGGATATTGAATGATAGAAGACTTGAGTACAAAAAATATATCGACAAAAATAAAACAATAAGGTAAAAAAATGTACGACAAAAAAAGGTAACAATACTCGACAAAAAAAATACAAAATAAAGGTAACAATGTACTCGGCAAAAAATATATCGACAAAAATAAGGTAACAATGTACTCGGCAAAAAATATATCGACAAAAATAAGGTAACAATGTACTCGGCAAAAAATATCTTTGTATGTTCATGTGGGACATTGTCCTAAGAAGTACAGTTTTGTAGATGTTGAGAACTTTTATCCTGAAAAGGACAGTTTTGTTGCTCTTGAAGCACATTGTCCTAAAAAGAACAGTTTATCACATATCATTGTTGCATGTCAAGGATGGCTGACTGGAGCTGGAGGCCTGCTGGAGATGTCTGGCTTGCTGGAGCAGCAACCAATGGTGAGTTGTTGCTGTGGCTGATGATTATGATGGCCGGTTGGCTGGAACTGCTGCTACTGATGACTGGAACTACAGGCCAGCTGTATGCTGCTGGAACAGATGTTACACTTTGATCCTAATCTAACATGTGGGGAAAGGCTGCTCATCACTGACTAACCTAAACCTAGCTAATCTGATTCTTACAATTGACTCATTCACCGTAAGAACTCATCCTTCTTCAAACAAAGCATCATTTACCAAAATGCTATATATTCACAAGAACCTACTTAGAAAAACCCCATGGTAACACTTTTCCAGCTTTAAGGCCTTTTTTATATCCAGAATCAGTTTTACAAGAATTGCTGGTCTTAGAAGGTTAAGCTTCTTTTTCCAGTTGTTTTTTTTTTTAAATGTAAAAGTGCTGACAGGATATGACAGATTAGTCATAAAAATTTAAATTTTATAATCAATATATTTGTTGTTATGAATAACAGTATGAGAGAGAAAAATATTAAATTAACTTTATGCAACAAATAATATCATTTTTAAATAAATTTCACAGTGTGAACTGACTTGAAGAAGAAATTTTTGAGTCTGAAAGTCTATTAAAAATGAAAACAATATTAAAATTCTCTTTCATGAGAGAGACTTGATAACATTTGTAATTAGAAAGACTAGAATATATAAAATTATTTCTTTAAAACAAAATGAAAATATTACATTTCATTATAAGAAGCATCATACAAATTCAACATAATTTTTAATTTGTTAAAAAGAGAAATACAGACTGCACAAAATTAAATAAAATTGATGATTAGTAGATTTGCTTTTATGAATAAAAATTTAATTTAGGAAGAATATTAACTTTAAGCAAAAAATTATGCTTTTTGGTGAAGTTTGCACAAAAAATATTTGTCTAACAAGAGAGAGCTATGAAAGAAAGAATTATTCTCTTGTTTCCATTTGTCTCATTATAGGCACTACATAAATGACACAGTGATGATAGCAGACATGGAAAGGAAACTACAAAACCTCTTACAGAAGGTAGCAAAGGAGAGCAAAAAGAAGGGACTAAGCATAAACCAGAAGTCAGAATACATAGTCATCAGCAAAAAGATGGTTGGTCGGAAATTCAATTTACAGGGACACTAAAATCAAGGAAAAATTTAAATAAATATCTGGGAAGTTTTCTGACAGAGGATGGTAACTGCAATGCTGAGATCCAAAGACGTATTGGGAAGGCCAAAGACGCATTCCAAATGATAAGCAAAGTATTAAGAGATGGGAGAATTTCATTGGCAACAAAGAAATGAGTACTGAACTGCTACATGACATCTGTCCTCCTTTATGGCAGTGAATGATGGACAGTTTCCTCAAAGATGAAGAAGAGACTTGAGTCAATGGAGGTATGGTTCTACAGAAGGACGCTAAGGATACCATGGAGCAAACATCTGAACAATGATGTGGTTTTAGAGATGATGCAAACAAGAAGAAAGTTTAGACTTAACATCAGAAAGAGGCTGCTGAAATTTCTGGGACACATAATGAGAAAGAAGGGCTTGAAGAATCTGATACTCACAGGGTTGATAGAAGGAAAGAGAGACAAGGGACAGCAAGAAGATGACAGAAAAGAGTTTGGAAGAAGTAGAAAAAGACCAAAACATATTGAGAACTCCAAGGAATAGGGGGAAGTGGAGAGCCATGATCACCTACGTCCTGAAGGAACATGGTACATGAAAAAGTAAGAAGATATTATATTCATGATATAATAACACCTTATAACAGACAGAATGAAATGGCTGAAAGGGAAAAAGAATGACAAATATGCTTTGTTCTGAGAGAGATTTTTATATCACTAAGGCACGCACAAAACTATATATACATATATATAAACATGTCCTATGAGGAGAATAATATATCTACATGGTAGAGTGTAAGGAGAAACAAAAAGAAAGGGTATTACATATATTATATGGAGATACTCCTGTATCTGGAGAAGTCATTCCAGATTCAAATGGGTTGAATTATCTGTTATATCCAAGCCAACGACATATTCCATGAATGGGAAATATAAAACATCGTAGTTCACAGATGAAATGGCTGAAAGGAAAAAAGAATAACAAATATGCTTTGTTCACAGAGAGACTTTTATATCACTAAGGCATACACAAAACTATATATACATATATACACATGGACCATGAGGAGAATAATATATCTACATGGTAAAGCAGAATGTAAAGTGAAACAAAAAGAAAGAGTATTACATATAATATGGAGATACTCCTGTGTCTGGAGAAAACATGTTTAGGACTTCAGATTCAAATAGATGGACCAGATTGATCGAATATGTCCCAAGTGAGGACATCTTCCACAAAGAGAAAATAGTGAGTCTTGGGTTTTCCCAAATTGAAGACTGTGAGCTGGAGTTTCTTTCTGTATATGGGAAAGATATATTCCCAAAAAAGAAATGGCAGCATGGACTTATAAGCTGTTGGGGAGACAAATTTAGCCTGTACCCAAACAGTTCCATGAACTTTTAAGCTGTAGCATTTGGCATTAATAAGCTTACTGATTACATTTATTTTTGTTACTGTATGAAATCAATGAAGTGACCCATGTGACTTATCTCCACCAAAGGGAAATAATCACTTCTGTATCCTTACAATTGCTTTCAAATTGAAAGCATAAAATAATCAAAAAGAAATCCAAAGCAAATAAAATAAACTTACTTTGTAAAAAATGAAAAAAATTTTAATTTCTTCAACATGACTGGTACAATCAAACCTTTCTTTAATCTCTGTGGGACATTTTAGTCAATTTAATCCATGTTAGGGAGATGTAAAATGATTGTTATTCATCTCAAATGTGTTTGTACTTAAATAAGATCAGCTTGTCACTAATTTTCAACACTAATCATGCAGAAAACACTTGTTTCTCCCTTACTCGCACTAATTCAAAGTCTTCTCTCCAATTTCTCATTCCACTTGGGTTCATTACATTCATTTATTTATCCTTGGGAAAGGTATGAATCCATCTCTTCACACAATCTATGGGTTAAATAGTAGGACTTGTGTCTGAAGAAAATAATTGTTATTCTTCAAAAATTATCAATGCAATATTCACACACAAAAATATTTTTCAATTTTAAATTCAATAAACTGTTTTCTCATTTATCAAGTCCTTTCTAACAGGTAGGTCCCTGAAGGTAATTGTTAGTGCTCATGTGATCAATGCAAGTGTCTTCCAAGTCTCCCTTTTTCAGTCCAACTCTCTTTCTACTTTACATTAATGATTTGCTCAAGAGTATACTCCAATCATTTGTGACTATATCTATACTTATGATGCAATGATATATGGGTGCACTTCCAAAATTCTAAATGATCAGAGCCTGTCATCTGATCTCTTCTCTGACTTAGCTCTAACAGCTCAGTAGGGTGAAAAACAGGCTAGTCACATTCAATAACACAAAACCCAAACTAGAAATGTTCTATCCTCACTGAGCAGACACTGAATTTTCATCTATGGCAATAAACAAGTGTTTCCCCAGGAGATCTTATGACTTGAGTGCCTGCCCCAGATGTCAAGTGGAACTCATAAATACATACTAAATATTGCAAAAGATGCTGGAAAAATGGTCAGTTCCCTGTACTGTTTCAGTAAGTACCTGACTGCTTCAGCTCTTCTCTATATTTATCAAAGCAAGATCAGAGTGAAAATGATTTACTGCTCCCATGTGTGGACAGAAGTTGCCTCGTCTTCACTTCCCTGTCTCAATAGATTTCAAAAGCAAATGTTGCAAGCCCCTTGTTACTCCATCACTATTTCCTTGGAAAGTGTCCAGATGAATTACATTTCTTAGATCCACCAGTTCTTATTTTTACAGCTAAGACTCACCATCTCATGTACACCGCAGTAAACCACTCTCATACCCTTTCTACTCCATTGGTGAGAAGTTCCAGTCCAACAACTTCTTCCCATTAATTGCTACTTTGTGGAACCAACTCCCAAGAGGATGCTTCCATGATCACTACAATCTGAACCTGTTAAAATCTTGGGTTAACCATTATTTTTTCCACATATCACCATAAATTGAGCCTCTTACTCTATAACCCTCTACTTTGAGTAGCTCTTAGGCATTAAAACGTTTTCTCTCTTGAATTATTAAAGAAAGTAAAATTAAATTCCTTCTTTTATCTGCCAGATATTACCTATTTATTTCAGTCTATGAGAAAAGAAGAATGTGATGAAGTCATCGAATGGTCGAAAGTCAAGAATATGCCTCATCCAAGCAATATAGCAGTGAACAAAAATAAACATCATTCATTCAACATCCATATTCATCCCAACTATCTAGCAATTTGTAAGGGATATTGAAGAAACACAAAGAAATTCAAAATGGAGTCTTTTTTTTCTTCTTCTTGGAATCTAAGGTATGCAGAAATATTACAAGAGGCAAGGAACAAAAGAAAATTTATTACATTTGATTGCTAACAAGTTCAGTTGTTGGTTGCATCTGTTAATGTTGATGGGCATACCGAGGAAGTGGTTGTTTTGACCTGTTTTGGCTAATATGTGGTTTTGTTGGCTTCCTAAGCAAAAGGTCAAAGGAAGAAATTTCTGCCACTAGGACCTTCACACTTAAACGGAAGAGGGAAACAAAGGCCATGGATGAGCAGGTTAATACAACTACTAATAATGAGGCAAGCAAAGATGAGGATGGCAAACAAGATTAGAGACGAGCACATACTTTTACAACTTCCTACACATATATGCACAAACACCCTCTGGATGTAATAATTATTAGGTTTCATGTCTTCAATTAAGTTTAATTACCTTCTACTAAGCTAAGATGATGAAACTATTTAAACTATTATTGCATGGCATCCAATTTTTTAGAATATAAATTTAAAAAAATATAAAATAAACCAGTTGTAAATTTATTATTAGCCAACAAGGGAGATTAGTTAAAAAAAAGTGTTAACATTTTAAGGAAAGATTATCAGAAATGGATTAATTTCCTGCTCATTGTTATTATTGAATATATGATAAAAACCTTCTGGATAAGAAAATCCCTATAAGGTCAAGTGAGCTAGTAAACTAATTTTGAAAAAGGCATAAAACCTTCAATTTTCAGTGTTTTTTGAAATCTGTATTGCAACCCCAAACATTTTCCCTATAGTACACATATATATATATATATGTATATTTATATATATATATATATATATATATATATATATATAAATGTTTTGCAAAATATATATATATATATATATATATATATATATATATATATATATATATATATATATATATATATATATATATATATATATATATATATCATCTGCTGTTGCTCTCTCACAGACGTGGCATTTGCGTCCCTCTGTTTTTTTACAAATACTTTCACGATAACTGCTCTGATGAGCTGCTTTCACTGGTTTCTAGACTTCGTGAATTTCAGTGTTCAACTCGGCTGGCATCTCGCTCTCACCCTTTCACTGTCAAAACTGTTAAATGTAGCTGTCTCTTCTACTCCAATATCTTCATGTCTTACACTTCTTGCCTGTGGAACTCCTTCCTCTTTTCCTGTTTCCCTGATAGCTATAATCTCAAACTATTCAAATGTAATGTCAATCGACATTTCCAGATGCCTTTTTCTATCCCCTATCCTTCTCTTCATCCTTTCCTCTATCATTCTTATTTGCTCTCGCTCCAACTCTCTGTAACCTCTTGCATGCTAGTGGCTTCCCGCCTTGCCTAGGGTGAAATGCTTAATATATATATATATATATATATATATATATATATATTATAAATTAATTGATTTAAAATATGAAATCAAATACATCAATAAATCAAATAAATCAATGAATTTATAATATTAATCCTCTGTAAATTTACATTGAGCACTATTTTGTAAAAATAAAAATATCTATAAGAACACCGGATTATATATCTTACTGTTCTTTCTTTATATATATATATATATATATATATATATATATATATAAATATTTAATGAAAAAACAGACCACTTTAAGGTACCATTACAATAATTTATTTCACCAAAATCCTTTTTGAAGGACTCCGGATCATCAGGTAACACTTCCAACAACGAAAGGAAAGGAAAAATGGGATTAGAAATTGATGGGTAGTGTAATTTTTGTAATTTAACAGGGAGGGTGATAGTTGTAGTTAACGAGACAAGGTAGAGTATAGAGAGGGGTAAATTTCATATTTCTCTTAAGCATGTTTTATATTGGGGTAGGAGGAGTGACCTAATCGTGACCTATTTAGATGGTTAACTTAACGGAAATGATATATAGGAATGGGAGGGTAGTGGGGGGAAAAGAAAAGGAAAAATGGAAAGGAGCTGTTGTCTATCTCCTTCCCATTTTTCCTTTTCTTTTCCCCCCCACTACCCTTGGATTTTAGTTTTGCACTTTCCATCCTCTGCTAAAACACTTCCTAGATATTTAAATTTTACTGTTTATTAATATTTAATTTAGCTTTTGAAAATCATCTTTCGCTATCATAATGCACCTTCAGATTTCAGTTTTGCACTAAACATCCTCTGTTAAAACACTTCCTAGATATTTAAATTGTTGTTCTTGTTTGATTAGGTTCAAGAAAATTCATTTTTTGATCATTTCACCCAATGCAAGATGTTAAGTATAAGTGTCCTTTTTGTTTCCATTGTCTCTAGAACTTTGTTGTTGCTCACATGATCAGTTCATGATATTCTCAGCATCCTTCTGTAGAACCACATTTCTGTTTGTCTTGTCTCTTATTCATTTGTGAGGAAATTGCCCAGCATTCTCTGCCATATATCTGGTATTATGTAACAGTTCAATACTCTGTTCTTTGTTTCTAATGAAATATTTATGTCTCTTAATACTTTGCTTAGCTTTTAGAATGCATCTTTCACTATCATAATGTACCTTCAGATTTCGGTTACACACTTTCTGTGCTCTGTTAAAACACTTCCCAGGTAATTAATTCAGGTAATTAAGGTAAAGCATGGAAGAGGACAGCAACTCTCCACAAAACAGAAAAGTCAGCTTTATAATGGAAAGGTGTAACATATCTTGTTTGAAATCTTTAAAAATAAATGAATCCAGCAGGTGGAGAAGTTTGCATATTTACATACAGAACAATATAGCTCTGAAAAAAAGAGAGAAAAAAAAAAGACTTTTTTTATTCTTTTTTTTGTGTGTGTGTGTGTTCAAATGAAACAAAGATATTGACAAAACTCCTCAGTGGTGAAATGAGTCCATCTTGACATTACGGCATCCTGAAATTGAGAGGGCCAAGAAAAAGAGAAATAGTTTACTTGCTTTTATACAGCTTTATACAATGTCACCTACTGGCAAACAAGGTTGGGAAACTCCATAATCTAATTGCTTGAAGCCTTTGCTTCAATGGCAAGTTTCTTTGTTATAAAATATTAATTGAAGCCTTTTTCTGGAATCTTAAATTCTAACTGAAGAATTAATTTTGCAATAATAAGCAACAAAATTCATACAAGGAAAACAGTCGAAATACTTTAATATAGAAATTACTTAATCTTCAATTGCTTCTCAAAATTACAACATTCACTTCTCTCGTAAAATAAAATTACAGAAAGTAAATTTCAGTTTTATATACAAAATGGATTTCTTTGTGTGATTCATATCAAGAGAAGCCAGATCTTTGAATATTTTTGGATGATTGAAAGCTGTTTACTCTGGAAACCTTCTTTATGTAAAATTCTTATTTTTGATGCATATCTTCCATAAGCACCTATGACATATGACAGTAATTAATTAGATCTAATTATACAGCAGGAGCTAATTTCACTCTTCTGTAGACTCCAAAAAAGTTAGAGAATGTCAAAGAATTTTTAAAAAATTGCTTTCTTTAATTTCCCCATAATCTATATATATATATATATATATATATATATATATATATATATATATATATATATATATATATATATATAGAGAGAGGAGAGAGAGGGGGAGAGAGAGAGAGAGAGGGAGAGTGAGAGAAATAGGGGTGAGATATATATATATATATATATATCTTACTTATTATAAAATGCAGATTGTGTGTGTGTGTGTGTCTGTAACGTTTATATATTGGATCGGATTTCCTACATTTTTCAACCGATTTCAACAAAACTTCACAGGACTACGTAAAATTACATTGCGGTGGTTCTGACAGCACCAAAAATTGGAAAAACACAATTGTTTTTGCACGAAATCAATTTGAAAACACGATTAAGAGGCATCACAAGAATGAAAGGGGGACATATACTTATTATAAAACCCAGGTTGTTTGCGTGTGTGTGTGTTCGTGAATATATGGGATCGGATTTCCTTCATTTTTCAACTGATTTCAACTAAACTTCACTTTTTTTTGGCAGGTAGTGTTTCTTATTGTCTTGCACACTTTTTTCTTTATTTTTACATTCAAAATGCTTTAAAAATTCCATTTACAAG
Source organism: Acanthosepion pharaonis (assembly GCA_903632075.3). Taxonomy (NCBI): domain Eukaryota; kingdom Metazoa; phylum Mollusca; class Cephalopoda; order Sepiida; family Sepiidae; genus Acanthosepion; species Acanthosepion pharaonis. The sequence continues at coordinate 1,181,383 of CAHIKZ030005410.1, forward strand.
ACAATTGTTTATAATAAAATTCTATTCAATCGGTAGACTCATAACGATTGAAAACAATGTTTTTGTTTGAGTTTGGGTTTGACCAATTCGTAAAAAAAAAAAAAAAACAAAAAACAATTATTAAGACATGTGTGTCCGTCAACCTTAAACAATAATCTTTGTCAATTTTATTTTTCAGTCTTTATGATGGTGGATACTTGATCTATCTCTTATTGTTATATCCCCGGCAACGCTGGGCTCTACTACTAGTATATATATATATATATATATATATATATATATTGATAATATTAGTGATTATTATATATATATATATATATATATATATATATATATATATATAAATATAAAATATAAATATATATACATACATACACATACATATATATATATATATATAAGTTTCCAAGAGGATAGAATCCAGGAAGAACTCAATGTCCAGGACAGAGTAAGAATATAATATAAAAGGCTCAAACACTAATATTCCATGCTTATAATTTATTACATTGGAATCATAATTATGATCCAATTCATCAGACTTACAAATTCAAAAAATGTATGTATATGTATGCATATGTATATATATATATACACTACAGGTAAAATGTTTGGGTCCACACTCTATTTCTTTAAAAAAAACACCTGAAATGAGATATTTTTGTATTTTTTTTATTAAGATAACATTTCAGTAAATACAGTGTATTCGCTTTTATTTTTCCGTCTTTCTCCAGGTTCATCTTACAACCAAAAGTTCAAGTTTGGTTACATCTGTCCACAATACATTTGGATAAATTATGAATATTTTCTATGAGAAATGTTATGTTTTGTTTTCACCATTAACCTGACATCGGACTTTTTAAGATAACCAAAATTTTCAACTAAGTTATAGTTAAGTGTTTATTTTTCACCAAAACAAAAGTTAATACACTGTAGTTACTGTAATCCAAAGTGGCCCCAAAACTTTGTGCCTGTGATGTATATTTATAAAATGATTGCTTGCAGTTGACAACATATATATATATATATATATATATATATATATATATATATATATATATATATATATCCATTCATCTGCGAACATCTTTGTCTTCGGTGACTTTAATGCCCACCATGATATGTCACTTTAAACATTCTAAAGGTACTGATGTTGCTGTTATTTAGATATTAAATTTTTCCATTGCCCAATCCTTTACTCAAATCCTGGATTTCTGTACTTGTTTCAGTACTCATTTGTCGAGCAAAAACCAAGCAACAGGCTTCTCTACTTGATTTATTTCTTACCTTCTCTCCTCACTGTTGCTGAGCTTCACAATACTGTCCGCCTGGTAACTCTAACCCCCCTGTGGTAGCTATTGATATTTTGTTCCAATCATCTATTAAACAGGAACCCCCTATGCACAAGTCCATTACCAGTATGCTGTTTGGGATTCTCTCCATGACATTTTCAACCTCCCAATTGAAAATTGTGCCAGTCACTTTAGTTTCTTCTTGGATGAAAGCCAGCATGTATGCTTTCATCCCTTCTCAGAAATACAAGGTAAAACCTCAGTCTTCTTCATAGACACAAAGAAAAATGTGTCCAATAGTGCATGGCAAATGATCAAGTAGTAACCAACAACTGGTTTCAAAAACATCCAAAACATATATTAACATGGAGAAGCCAAGTTAGAAAAAAAAAAAAAAAATCGACTATATAAGTATCAGTAAGCAATTCAAATCAAAGTGCTGACTGCAGGAGTGACCACTTTCTAGTGATATGTAAACTTAGTGTGAAACTATAGAAATGAAAGTGAGCCATGGGAGCAAACAATTTGCAATGCAATAGACTCCTGAATGACCAGGATAGCATTAAAAGCAAAGACAATGGACAAAATGAGAATGGAAATTTTAGCTAATAAAAAATATTAACTCAAAAGACTTTTAATGCTGGCCAAAAACAAGGTTCATGCCAGTGGTCTGGGAGCCTCGTCAAAAGGGTATAAAATGACAGCCATTGCATCAGATGAGCAGAAGGGTTTGCAAGAGAAACTGGAACAAGAGAAGGGATTGCCAGAGAAACCAGCCCCGAGTGATATATGAAGAAGAGGTCATCAGCTTAAGAAGATATTTTTTGCTCTTATTAGAAAAAAATAAAGACAGATTGAGACTGACCTATTTCTAAGATGACTACTACTACTACTGCTACCAAGTTCTGACATTAATACTACTGAGCAAAGATGTTCTCCAGACTGTTACCATGATCTGCCTTATATACAAACCTTTGCTACACTAAATATCAAAGGACTAACCCTAAGCTCAATCAAATAAATAAATATATATTATTTGTTTTATACTCTTGAGTTAGTTCATTTTAATTCCAAAATTTCTAATGAATAAATACAAAGTCTCTCTTGCACTACTCTCCACAGATAACTTATTTTGGTGATGTCCAGTTTTATTACACAAACAAATTATGTTCAAATTTTATTTTAAATAAATCCAAATAGGCCATAGATATTTATATTTGACCAACACAATAACGCATGTACCTGAATAAATTGTTTTATTATTATTATGCTAATAATGACTTCTTAACATTTTATAAATATGCATCAGTCTTTCAACTATTGACTTTGTTAATTTTTCTACTTTTATGACTTTAGCATTATCTGCAGCCATTTTTATGACTTTACTGAATATTGTTTTTCATTCTCATATACATCTCTTTTAATGATTTCTATTGGATTAATATCTAGAGAGACTGGAGGTCAATTCATTAATTTAGCATCTTACAAAATTCTTTTTGGCATGTTACAGAGCATTATCTTGTCTTAATAAAAACTTTAGCTTCTCGTTTATGTCCCGTGTCACTTGAAAAGTATTTTGTCCAAGAACTTGTAATAATTGTCTGCATTTATCTTGACATTATCAACTTTGAGAAGAAGTATAATTTTACTGTTTACAAGATTAACCCAAGACATTACTGTTATTTTGTTTAACTACTTCCATGAAGGACTCAACTTCACCAATGTAGCTCTACATCAATCAATAAATTACTGTTGAGCACTCAGTTTTTGTATACTTCTTCACCTAACTTACACATTTCTCTTAATGATTTTAATGTATATGTATTATTGTTTCAGAATTAATTAAAATCTCTAGAACACTTTGCCAAAAAGTGCTAGAAGGCTAACAGGCCTATAATTACAGGGATTATATGGTGTGTCTGAGTTCTGGGAGTAACAGAAGAGGATTTCTAACAAGCAGAAAAGCAAAAAGGCACTTACTGTAAAGATAAATCACACAGGGTGGAAAACTATTTTATAGACGACACATTTTGCCTTCAGTGATTTGAATCTTACAGTCATTTTGGTATGAATAAAATATTTAGGTGGGAATATTAACATGTGAGTTTAAAATTAAGTAAAATAGTTAATTTTGTGCCATTAGTAAAAAATTAGGAACATTTCTGATAGAAACATTATTTTTTTATATACTCTATCAAAGCTGAGTTATTTTTGGGAAGTTATAGTCCGATAAGTTGGTGTCTTGAAGGAGGAAATTACTCTATCTACTGCAAGAATTGCCAGAAAGAATATATTGGAGAAAGCTCAAGAAGTTTAAACAAAAGACTATATGACCACAAAAGAGACATTTTAAAAAATAACACACTAAACACATTGATTGTTCACCATAATGAAACATGTTACTCTAATTAAAAGAGCCACAATAAATATACATCCAGATTCTTACTACGTTTCACAAATCTTGGCAGATTTTCCATTATTACAAGGTGGGATTGTTAATAGTTGATAGAAAGAAAAAGAAAAAGAATATAGATGAATTTGGTTAGATTGTAAAAAATTATTTAAAAAATTATTTGAAAATTTTTAAACTACCAGCATCTCTCATTTATGCATATGTGCAGTCACAGATATCAACAAACCCATTCCAATGAAGTCCTAATAAATGAAATGCTTCACAAGTAAATTTTTTCATTTTGTCTTACAATTTCCTCAATATATATATATATATATATATATATATATATATATATATATATATATATATTGTTGTGGAGTCCAGACATTAATATTAGACAAACCCTGCAATCATTAAAATTGAAGAAGTGACACAGGACAAGGAAAGGATGATGTCAACAAGGAGTTTAGATAAAATATGCCAAAATTTATTATTGGCATAGTAAATGGAAAATACAATCAAAGAATCCAGATGTTTTAAATACCCTGGGTAGACATGTTGGTAGTTAAGTGTTGGTCTTAGATGCATCAAGAGTTGATGATGACCAGAGAAAACTGAGGGGTGCTGAAGGTTGATAGGTGATTAATATATTGGGTTGGTACTTGCTAACAATTATAGCACAGGGCAGATGGTTGTTGCTAGCCAGAAAATGAAGATGAAACTGCTTGCGAATTGTTGAAGGACAATACGCAGTCAGTGAAGGTCAATAGACAGTCAGTGTGTTAAGCTGGTACTAGCAGGCAGTCTTTGAAACCACTGTGATCCAAAACATGATGAGCATGCTAAGTGGATTGGTAGAAGACATGGCTGGTGGGAGTCAGTTGGTTTCTGGTAGTTGCTGCTGATTGCTGCTAATCACTGGTGGTCACTGTTGATCACTGGTCACTGGTGGTCGATGGATGCTAGTTGGTGGTCACTGATGGCTGCTGGTCACTGGTCCAGATATTATTCAATCATTTTCTTCTCCACTCCCATCTGAGGAGTGGCTGGTTGCTGCTGGTTTTATGACATAGGACAGTTCCAACAGTGCAGGGTTTTGATGCTACTTCTGGTTACAATTAGTCATGAAAATAACTCTAGGTTATGAAGTATAATGTAAGAAATTGGTTTGGGATAACCTGCATAACCAAAATGATGTACAGAATTAATAAACTTGAACAAATTGTTCAAGAGTCCGTTTGCTACAACAAAACAATAGAGGACTATATCATTAGCTAACCACATAGATAAATAGATAGATAGATAGATAGATAGATAGAATAGATGGGAAAGATAGATAACAGAGATGATAGAAGATAGATAGATAGATAGATAGATAGATAGATAGATAGATAGATAGATAGATAGATAGATAGATAATGAGCAGACCACAGAGATAGATAGATAGATAGATAGATAGATAGATAGATAGATAGATAGACCACAGAGATAGATAGAATGAGATAGATAGATAGATAGATAGATAATAGAGAGATAGATAGATAGATAATGAGCAGACTGCAGACCACAGAGATAGATAGATAGATAGATAGATATGAACAGATGATAGATAGATAGATAGATAGATAGATAGATAGATAGATAGATAATGAGCAGACTGCATAGATAGATAGATAATGAGCAGACTGCATATATATGTATTATAGAGAGAGAGAGAGATAGAGAGAGATAGAGATATGAACAGAATGGGATAGATAGATAGATAGATAGATAGATAGATAGATAGATAACTCTGTCTTTTATCATTCTCTATGAACAAAATGTGTAAATGTGTACAGAATTAATAAACTCAAACAAACTGTTCATGGTTAAAGTGAAAGAGTCCATTTGCTGCAACAAAAATAACAGAGGAGCATGTTGCTATGATATATATATATATATATATATATATATATATATATATATATATATATATTCTAGTTTATCCCACATGACTTTCCTGAAAAAAGACCTTCACTAGTGGACGCTCCTTATGCTTATAAATAGCGAATGATATTTTCCCTCCTTCTCATTCCTCTTTTACAACTCTAGCTATTTGATGTAGTTAATTATGGGAAAAAGTGTCCCCCACTGGGTTATGTTCACTTTCAATGTGTATTGCTTTTCTCTCATGGTTTTTTGTACTCTTTCACATGTAGGCTTATTTCCTTTGTACTCTTTCACATGTAGGCTTATTTCCTTTGTACTCTTTCACATGTAGGCTTATTTCCTTTGTACTCTTTCACACGTAGGCTTATTTCCTTTGTACTCTTTCACATGTAGGTTTATTTCCTTTGTACTCTTTCACATGTAGGCTTATTTCCTTTGTACTCTTTTCACATGTAGGCTTATTTTTATTTCCTTTTTATTTTGTACTCTTTCACATGTAGGCTTATTTCCTTTTCCTTTGTAGGCTTATTTTCACATGTAGGCTTATTTCCTTTGTAGGTTTATTCTTTCACATGTAGGCTTATTTCCTTTGTACTCTTTCATGTAGGCTTATTTCCTTTGTACTCTTTCACACGTAGGCTTATTTCCTTTGTACTCTTTCACATGTAGGCTTATTTCCTTTGTACTCTTTCACACGTAGGCTTATTTCCTTTGTACTCTTTCACACGTAGGCTTATTTCCTTTGTACTCTTTCACACGTAGGCTTATTTCCTTTGTACTCTTTCACATGTAGGCTTATTTCCTTTGTACTCTTTCACATGTAGGCTTATTTCCTTTGTACTCTTTCACACGTAGGCTTATTTCCTTTGTACTCTTTCACATGTAGGCTTATTTCCTTTGTACTCTCTTTCACACGTAGGCTTATTTCCTTTGTACTCTCTTTCACATGTAGGCTTATTTCCTTTGTACTCTTTCACACGTAGGCTTATTTCCTTTGTACTCTTTCACATGTAGGCTTATTTCCTTTGTACTCTTTCACATGTAGGCTTATTTCCTTTGTACTCTTTCACACGTAGGCTTATTTCCTTTGTACTCTTTCACATGTAAGCTTATTTCCTTTGTACTCTTTCACACGTAGGCTTATTTCCTTTGTACTCTTTCACATGTAGGCTTATTTCCTTTGTACTCTTTCACACGTAGGCTTACACAAATCATAAAACACAAATACACATTCTCTATTTTAAATGATTTTTATGTAATTAGTCTTTAAATGTTTTCTTCTTTTATTGTCATTGTATACTTTTGTTAATACATACATTGTCATTTGTTTTATATACTGTTTTGTTTTGTTCATTTATTATTCAGACTCAAAAAAATTATATATATATATATGTCAAATATTAAATTGATGGATATGAAATATCTAAAAAAAGACTTTGAATATTTTTGCCAGTCACTGTACTTATAATAAAGTTTATGAATTAGTCGCAATAAGAGATTAACTATAATAGAAAATTTCTAAAAGTATTCCTTATTAAGTCATGAACTCTCACCTTTCCAGTTAAAAGAAACAATTTACGGTTCCTTTTTGGTGTCACTGAAATGCCAGCATCAATATTCTTGGGCATTGTGGAGTGTTTATTTCTGACATTGATCATGGGAGAGTGTAAAGTCGGACTACAAATAAGAGGGGACCCCCACACACACACACACATATATATATATATATATATATATATATATATATATATATATATATATATATATATATATATATCCTACTTCTTTTATGTCTATCTTACATACTGTCTTTGTACTTAACTCCTACTTGATTCCCTAAGCAGAAATCGATCCAAAGAAAAAACAAATTGTACAGAACCAAGAATCTCTTTTTGGACATTTTCTCATTTCACTGCAAAAGCATACAACTTGGTAAATAGTAATTTACAGGCCAATTCGAATATCAGAGAACAGATTTTTCAGAGGACAATATTTGACCTGTAGAAAACCTTTTTTTTCTTTCCTACTTTCTTGCCATACTTTGAGAGCAACACTTGTTCAAATGAGATCACATGAAAAAGGGAATCAGAAAAGGCAACTGAACAATGTTGATCAGTAAAATTGAGTAACAGGTAGGTCAAGGTCAAGAAAGAGTAAACCCTTTGAAATCATTTTCAGGAAAAATCTACCTATACCCAGCTCAAAAGAAATAAAGTAACCAAAGCATTTTGTTTTGTTAGAATATAAACATATAATGCTCATTCTGTTCTGGTGAAGTTTATGTACTAGGAGAGTTCTATTCAAAATTTAGTAATTAACATTCTTATTTCAAATCTCATCATGATTCATGACCATTTTCATTACAAGGTCACCAATTGATAACTGAACAGAAGTCATAAACCTTTTTGACCAATCAGAATGTATTGTAGGATGACACAATGAATATTTTTATTTTTACTCCCACCAAGAATGTAAATATTTTACATTCAGCCAGTTCTTCTGATTCCTTTCCACCCATACATTTATTAGAGGCAGTAGTATCTATCTTCACTTACCAGCCAGCTACATATAGAGATTATACCCGGTACTTTAAAGAGACTACAAAACAATGTCTTGTTGCAGATGGTATATTGGCCTGCAAAGAGATATTGGAGGATGGAAGACAACAACAAACAAAGTGAAGGGTTAAGTAAAAACAAATATGTTGCCATGTTTATTATGTTTAAAGAAAATGTATTAACAAATATAAGGCTACTGTGCACTAAGTTTAAAAATATCTCTGCTTGATCATGTAGAGTTTGAGGAGAGTGTTGTCCTGAGAAAGACAGTTTTGCGGTCACTGAAGAGCATTGTTCTGAGCAGGACAGTTTTGTAAGTTGCTGAAGATTGTGGTTCTAAAAAGGATAATCTTGTAATCACTGAAGAACATTGTCCTGAAAAGGAAAGTTTATTGTATATCATTGCTGCTGGAAAGGATGGCTAGATCTGGAGGCCTGCTAGAGATGGCTTGAGCATCAGCTGATGGTGAGCTGGAGCTTTTGATGATGATGGCTGGAGATGTGGGACAACTCTCAACTGCTGGAACAGATACTACACTTTGATCCTAGTCACCTTGACCGTGAAAGGTAGTATGTGACATCAAGAAACCCATGTTATCGAAGGTGAATAACCAGAAAAGATTGTTATGAACCAAAGAATCAAAAGAAATGAACATTGTAAGAGTGGCAAGTGTAGGAAGAAAACCAGAAGAAAAACTGAACGACAAATGTTTGGTTCCAAAAGTGAAGCATGGTCATGGGTCTGTTATGGTGTGGGGAGATTTTGGAGGAGAGAGGGCTGGAGTTTTGCTTCACATCAAGGGAATCATGAAAAAAGAAACAATATTATTTGATTTTTCAAGGACATGCTATATTATCTGGTTTAAAAATAATTGAAAAAACACCTTTCAACAAGACAATGATCCAAAACATTTTTCTAAATTATATCAAAGTAACCTCAAGTCAAAAAAAAGAAACAAAATTTTAGAAATTATGATTGACTGTCTTAATCTCCTGATCTCTCTCTCTCTCTCTCTCACATTGATTTAGTTTAAATGAATTGGATAGAAGATTTCAAAGAGAATACCTAAAGAGTGAGAGTGAGCTTTTTCAGCTTGAAGATTATTTGGGAAGGTCTGCCATTCACTTTTTTCAAAGAAAGAAAGAATACCAAGAAAATGTAAAGAAGTAATTAAGGCAGGTGGTGGTTTTATTGACAAAAATAAAATATGATGCTGCATGATAATTTTTTGTAGTGAAGTAATTATTTTTGTTAAAATAAAAGCAAATTCAGTGTAGGTAGTTAAATTTTATTTTTACTTTAAAAAATACAAAAATAACTCATTTTAAGGTGCTTTTCTTAAGAAATCCAGGGTGTCCACAAACTTTCTCCCTGTAGTGTATATGTGTGTATGTATATGTTTAGATTAAATCCATTTTATTCAAGCTAGACTAGACTTTCGCTATGTGAATTTTCACATCCTTTTCAGTAGAATTTATCTCAATTCCTCGGTATATATTACATGTATTGTGTATTTAGGCAGAAATCCTTCTTTTATACAAGTTCCACTAAAAATGACTGACAAAGTATTGGGGTTAATTATTTACACAAAAAAGATAATCATAAGAACACAAAGAAAATTAAATAAAAAAATTAACCGCAGTATTTTTTAGTTGTTTTCAATATATATATATATATATATATATATATGTGTGTGTGTGTGTGTGTGTGTGTGTGTGTGTGCGCACACACACACACACACACACACACATATCAGTTGTTTTTGCACATCTTTATTTTTAATTTTAAATTAATATTTTTATTCCAGTTTGATAAAAATCTTTGAAAGTGGTTGTATTTGATTTAATAAAGTTTTTTCTTTAATGAATATATAGTTTTATTAAAGTTTGGTGATCATCTGAAGAAAAGAGACAATTATTTTAAATATTATCTTAGGGGTTCACTTACTTTTGCACAGCACTGCATATATCTTGAAACATCTTTGTCATTATATATATATATATATATATATATATATATATATATATATATATATTTTTTTTTTTTTTTTTCACTGCCAGTTCAAGAGAGACATTTGGGTCACTAACAAAAAAAGAATGTCTCATATCAAGAATATTTAACATTGAAAAACATAAGAAAAAATTAATTATTTTTAATAATATGTGCAAATCTCCATGCTTTGCCTGATGAAGATCATGAGACCGGAAACTCATGTAGCAAAATTATGAAAAATAAAGCATAATATCTTTTAAAAAAAATTCCACATTACAACTAAAAACGTTTGCAGTTTCTCTCTTCTTTTAATTTTACATTTTCTCTTGTTGGAACTACTATAACCTCTTCCCTTTATATATATATATATATATATATATATATATATATATAATAGGTATATTTAGGCAGTATATCTTCATTCAAGCATGTTTCATTGACTAATATAGACATATTATGTGTATTTATTTTTATAATAATCCTTTCTAGATCTCTAATTATCTTCTTGATGTTAAGACGAAATTCATCAAGGAATGTGCTGTATTTTTTTTAACTCAAGTACTTTTGATCTCCTTCAAGATTATCCTCAGGCATGAATTGTGAAGACAAATTTAATGTAATTGTATTCATTGTTATAGTGATGAATATGATCTGTTATATTTATTTTAAAATTAACTGTTTTGTAAACAAGCATTCCCAATCCAAGAGGAATAACCAGAAATGTTAAAATTGCAACATAGTAAATGGTATTAAATGTGTCGGAGTTAACTCCTCCTTCAGTCCGTTAACCCTTTCACCAGGGGTCTCTCTTCCGCTGACCCTTGACTTCTATCTCTTTTTCCTTCAGGATTTCAGCTATCAACCTCGAAATGTAGGCGCTAACAAGAGATAGCGTGGAAACACGCTAAGCACAATATACACATACGCACGCACATACAGAATATTCACACACACACGCATATACAGAATATTCACACACACTTCGTCCTTTGTACTGTTTCCATGTATTGTAACTTGTTATTAATATATATTTGTATATACATATATTATCGGTCTTGTGTTTTGTTTGCTTTCTTTTCCTTCTTCTTTGGACTTAATCAAAGTCCAACCTTTTTATATAGTTGGGCTCGACGGGCAGGAGTATCTGAACCTTACTTGCGTTTCTTCTACGTCTGACTTCTATCAACAACATAACAGCCACGCCATGAACCCTCAACAAGTGGTAACCGCCACGGCCCCTCTACAAATGTTAGTTAATTCAAATACATTTTAAAACATTGCTATTATAATCATAATAAATTTTTTTCAGTGTTGGTTGGTTGCTTTTGATGTAGAAGGCCTTAAGAATGTTAAGTTTTTTATTTATTTTCATGGTGTATTTGTGTTGTCATATATATGTATATTTACTGACAAAGAAAATATTCAGTACATAGTATTTCATAAGAAAATAATTTTGATTATTTCTACTAACCTAAAACTTGAACTGAATAAAAGCAAATACTTAGGATGAGGAGACATAAAAGAATTTTTAATGGCAAATACAATACAAAGTAACATGCAAAAATTTTGGATACATTCCAGAAATATAAATGAAGCAGGATTAAATTCTATTGAAATTGTTAATCTGCAAATTTCTGCTGACCAGAGAGAGCATAGCATGCACCATGAATGACAACTTAAAATGTCTATGTGTACTCTAAATGGTCAGTGAACCTCTGACTGGTACATGCAAATGTTTTCACGAAAAGGATTTTTCTCAAGAATTTTGTGAGTCAATAATTGGACAGGGAATATTAAAAGATTTCTTAGAAGATTGTCATTCTAATCAGTAAGATAAACATGGAAGAAACAGTCTAACTACTAATATATATATATATATATATATATATATATATATATATATATATATATATATATATATATATATTAAGACATTTTATGTTTATACATTCTTTTCATAGATACAAACTAAATGCTCTGTTTATAATAAACAGTATTAAACAACATTTACCGGCCTGAATGTCCGAGAAATTTTCATAGAAAATATTTATCCTCTGACAGGATTCGAACCTGTATGGAACCGTCATATAGCCTGACATGCCTTTTAACCGATTCGGACACAGAGGAGCGTTCGGTTATCACGGTCGAATTTACTGTTTTTAAACTTCAATCTTCCATGAATCTCTCACGTACATTCATATCTGCTCATGATGTATCAAATGTAAACAAATGACATCACACATTATGAAAATGAACAAAGTCTGACAATTATTTTAAGACATTTTATGTTTATACATTCTTTTTATAGATACAAATATTTATTATTGACAGAGCATTTACTTAAATATTTGTATCTATAAAAGAATGTAGAAACATAAAATGTCTTAAAATAATTGTTTGACTTTGTCCATTTTCATATATATATATATATATATATATATATATATATATATATATATATATATATATATATATATATATAGGGAAAATGTATGACAAAGTAGTAAAAGTTTTCTTGTGATGCATTTTGTCCTTTAGGACTTCATCGGACTAAATTTGTTATGTTGGTGCAACTAGACATGTGTATGAATGAGGAATGCTGGGAATTTTACATTTTATTTTCTTGAACTGGCATAAATTTTATTATCACAATATGTGATATCTAATAACAAAAGGACTGAAAAGAAAAAGTACCTAAATGTAATCGACTAGATATAATAAAAAAAAATTATATCTATATACACTCTATTCCTGATATTGAGCTCTTTTACCCATATATATAGCATAACTTAAAACTATATTTTATCATATATACATACATACATATATATATATATATATATATATATATATATATATATATATATATATATATATATATATATATATATATATATATATATGTGTATATATATATATATATATATATATATATATATATATATATATATATATATATATATATATATATATATATATATATATATATATATATATATGATTTTTTTATCATAAAGGAATTACTAGCAATACATTTTTGTAACAGAAATTACTAAGGCTCCCAATAAAAGTAAATTTTGGCACTAAATGACCCATAAGGAGTTGATGTGCCACTAAACAAACCAATGATTAGAACTTCCATCTCAGGGCTGGGTTAATATAAAGATTTTGCTAGACGTGAGTAATGAACCTTATTCTTTGTGGGTAATCTTTTGAGATTTGTATCAGTGGTTTTCTGGATTCAATTCAGTCTCAGTAAGTTCCTTATACACAGACACTATCACACATGCGTACGCACACATGTGCAAATGATAACGCACACATTAAAACCATTCCCTTTATGCAGACGTACATTTCTTCTCCTTTTGGCTGTGCACCATTTTACTGCTAACTTCTGGCAACCTGTTTCTTTTATGCAGTTTCTGAAAGCAACTCTTGTAACCATGACACATTCACTCACACTAACATTTGTCGACAAATACGCCACTCGGGAATGTTTTTTATGCATTCTCACTTCTTTGCACATTGAGCTGACACCACAAAGAAAGTAATCCTGCCTTCTCCATCACAGACTTCACGTTTAAGGCACAGAAACAGTATTGACAGAACAACGCCAGTAAAAAGATTCCTTTCTGTCTTTTCCATATTATCAGACCAAAAAAAGGTTCTTTTTTTTTTCTTTTCTTTTCTTCTTCTCTACTCAATGTCTAGTTGATTACTAATGGTGATATGGATAAACACCACAGTCGTTATTCGATTATATAAGATTTCATTTCCTTTAAGACACAATCAGTCTGAAATAAACTGTTTTTGGCTGTAAAACCGTTTTTCAGATGATTCTGAGAACAAGAACAAAGATTGTGATTTGGATTATGCTGTTGAACGCGTCTCCTACCGTTCAACTTTTTCAGACGTCTCTTTGTATTTACGTAAAATTTTATTTCTTTTCAGAATAGAAGTTACGTTTTCTCTTTCTCTATTTTCTTTTTCTTTTTAAGAAAATAAAAAAATTGTAAGTCAGTACAATTCTCACCTTTTCCACTTGACTCTAAGAAAGAATAAAAGTATTTTCTAATAATGCAATGTTTGATAATGCTGAAAACACAAAATGAGTAAAAAATGCTCTCTACTGTATAAAATAAAACATAACGCTGTACACAGATATACATATACAAGTAACACAAAATTTCAAAAGAATTCACAGAATTAAACACATGTGATTAAATCTCTTTTGGAATAGCTGGTAGAGAAAAATTTATCTAATCATTCAAAAATAAGCATTACCATACCCACAATGTTGTAACACTTTATTCTTGGGTGAAAACAGACAAAAACATGTATATATGCCTGAGAGAAAACACATTTCCAGGTCTTGAATGTGACAAAATTTGTTCAGGCAGTGAAATAGATACAGATATAGAAAAGAGAAGTGAATTTAGGTCTTACTTGTGTATTGACTTGGTATGCATTGTTTCAGTGAAGTGAACTCAGCATAAGAGTCAAGATAAAATGGAAGGCTTGCATAGACATGTAGTCACCTCAAGAGATAGGCTGTAATTGACCAGATGACTTACCATTCACGTTATTTGCAGGATTTTCAAAAGATAACAAAAAGAATTAATTTAGTTGTTAAAAAATTTCTTTGAATGAATTATAGACAATATTTGTTGAATAGAATTTTGTCTGGAAATAGATGCATTTTTCATGAGATTAAAAACTGAATTTATTCTTAAGGAAACTGAAATAACTGAAGCATGAAAAAGAATGGAGCAAGTGTGAATAGATTAACAGTTAACATCATAGTGAATGGAATCAGTAGAAACAAGTTCAAACTCTGATTGAGACAAAGTTCACTCTACTGGATAAATCAGACTAATTTCTTCAATTATAGTTAAATAGCAGGGCAGATCCCTTTAAGCCATATAAATGGATCCCATCTTGCATAGTTCCAAATAGGTCAGAAATTGCAAATTTTACAAGATACCACAAGTCCTGAAATTTTAAACTTGCTAGATTGTTTTGTTTTTTATGTCTTATCAACCTTTTGCAGGTTATTTAAAGCCAGAAAATATTTTTAGATTGTAAAACATTTTTGGAGATAATTATGAGTTATTGATACAAATCTTAATAATTAACCCATAGCTGGGGGAAGAAAAGGTGGATTCATACATTTCCCAAGAATAGTTGTGTGTGTAAGTGAATATAACAATCCCAAGTGGAATTGGAACTCAACACTCAGATTTCCTATTTCAAGCCATTATACTTTACACCACCCATACATCCATGTTCGCTGCATCTGGTATTCTGAATAGTACTGACCAGGCTCAATGTTGCTTAACTTTGGTGATTGTACAAGAAATCTGAAATTCCCAGTTTCAACATATATCTGAAGGAGACTAGAAAGTTGAAAATATTTTTTTAATAGCAACCAAGATGAGGAATAAATATGTATATAAGTAAAAAATAACTTTTGTTTGAGAAGTAAAAATTTTTATAAAAGTGTTGAAATTACTTCACATTTCACAGTTTTTGTAAAAGTATTTCAGTTTGAATCTAAAAACAGAATCATTTTTGCCCTCGAAAATATCCAAATCATTCTAAATATCAATAAAAAAAATCAGAAAAAAAAATTACCTCTAGAATGTTCGAGAATTTATATCCTTGAATACATGAAAACTATTTTGAAGCATATTAAAATCAATGAAAAAAAAGAAAGAAAGAAAATATCTTGGAGAATAAAATGGAACAATTTGTTGAAGCAGAAAACAATGCATAATGTCAAGAGAGGGCAGAGTTTCTACTTGAAGACCCAAAGGTCATTTCTTTGTAAAATGCTGTCTTCCCTGAAACACTGCTGACCCTTTGACAAAAGTGGCTAGAAGCAAAATAAATATTGAAAATTTCTTTTATTCCCAACTGGTAGTTGCCATGTTTGGCCCTGTGAGAACCATGTTCACTGGATTCCCTAAGGTCCACTCGGATAGAAGAATGTAAGTTTAGGTGATGAGGAGCAGAAAGAAGAAGATACGCTGGTATTGTTGGGGGTGGAGTGGGTACATTTTATTCAAAATTTGATTGCAATGTACTTCCCTCAGGGTTCACCTAATTTACATGTCTCTTCTCCTTCTAGTAAAGTCGATGTGGTTTTTCAATATATTTACTTGTTCTCTCTCACATACACACATTCATATATATTTTCTCAAATTCAGACACACACACATATATATATATATATATATATATATATATATATATATATATATATAGTTGTTTATATACATATATTTTTATGCAAGAATATGTGTCTGAATATATATATATCATAACTTTCGACTCGTTAAATGAGTATGAACATACCTGACAAGTTTGATCAATGCTTTTGGTTCTTGTGAGAATGACAATACTCTTGAAGCCTGCAAGTGACTTACAATGCTTATGGTAGAAAGCAGTAAACTCAGTTGTTTTGTACAGGGCTTGTCCTGTTTTGTAAAGTTTTTTCAGCTTGCTCATTGGTTTTCAATGTGATAGCTAAGACTGGAGCAGTTATTGCAGGTTTTCTTACACATAAAAAGATTTGTTTGGGGACCTTGTGGCACACTGTATGCACCAGTTCTTTTTATGTAGCTCTTATAATAAGTGTGGTTTGTTCTGCACAAACTGTCACCACTATATTCAAATTGTATATGAGTAGTCTGGCAGTTTAGCCCTAAAAACTGAATTGTACCTTGAAAACAATGAGAGTATCCAGTGTATATATTTAAAGAGATAGAGAAGTAGTGACGACATTTTATTCTTAATATCAAAATTTAGAACTGGAGAAAATACACAAAAATAAAATAATAAATAAAATAAAAATAAAATAATAAATAAAATAAAAATAGAATTAAATTTAAAAAAAAACAAATTTGAATTAGAGAATGTCCTAAAATATTTGAAAATCACTTGATGTTAAGGAAAGGAAAAGTATGAAGAACATTAAGTGTCGTAAACTTATGGTATGTTGCTATTAAGTAATAAGAAAGATATTTTAAGGCATGAGTTAGCAGTTTTCATTTGATTTAAAAGAATATTATTATTTTCAATAATTTTTTAAATAATATCTGTTGTATTAATATTGTCTTATTTATATATATATATATATATATATATATATATATAATTATTATTTATAAAAAATTATAACATAAGTATGTTATAAAATCACTACAAAAATAGCCATTTTGTTTCAACACCCTCGGTGTCTTATCAAGTGATGATGTTGAAGATAAAATAAAAAAGTTTTTGATTTTTTATTTTATCTTCAACCTCCCCTGCCCATATCATCACTTCAAATGTATCTAAGTTGTAAAGAAGCTCAGAGCAACATTAGATTTTAACATTTATTCTAACTCAATTTTTGGCCTTTCAGCAAAAACAAAATAAATGACAAAACATATGTATGTTTTTTCTCAGTTTCTCCTTTAAATAATTTTATAATTCTTAAACTTAATACAGATTAAATTTAAAATTTAAAATTGGTAATTTTTAATTTTCAATTTTATAGTAAAATTTAATATTAATTATTTAGAATGATTTCTATTTTAGTCTAACCCTAACATTAAAGCATTAATTCTTATAACCAAGGTTTGTGGTCAAGTTTTTTGAATTCTCATATATTCTTGTATTTTGATTGGTCATTGCAGCTTATGTAAAAGTGTTTCCCCTAGCGAGTGGGGTTTGATTGATTAAACCTTCAATGTATATATATATATATATATATATATATATATGTGTGTGTGTGTGTATGTGCCAATGTCCACTTATATATATCTATACATACATATATATATATATATATATATATATATATATATATATATATATATAAGGAGAGAGAGGGAAAGAGGGAAAGAGAAAGAAGGTGATAAAAGAGAAAAAAGATGGTGAGATAGATAGAAAGAGATGCAAAAAGAAAAATAAGGACAATAATTTAGTGACAAATATTCCAGCATTAAAATATGTGAAAATGTATACGGTTGACTGACTGAATAAGATCTAGATATTCCCATAGCTAGCTAGCTAGCTAGCTAGCTAGATAGATAGATATGAACAGGTTTAGATAGATATGAACAGGTTGAGAAAGTTACATAGATAGATAGATAGATAGATAGATATATAGATAGATAGATAGATATGACAGGCTTAGATAGATAGATAGATAGATAATATTAAGAGAGTGAGATAGATAGATAGATAGATAGATAGATGTGAATATATATATATGTGTGTGCGTGTGTGTGTATGAGTGTGTGAGTGTTTGCGTGTGTACAGAGAGAGAGAGATAGAATAAGAGCCTAAGATAGACAAACGGACAGATGATGAAGTGAAATAGAGATGAAGTGATTAAGATAGATGGACAATGAACAAACTGGTATAGATAGATAGATAGATAGATAGATAGATAGATAGATAGATAGATAGATAGATAGATAGATAAGCAGGTTTGTACTAATTTGCATAGTGGTCAGATGAATATCCTTTGAATGTTCTTTCAATACATACAGATTATACACCTCTTAATGGATTGGAGAAAATTTAATTGAATTCCTAGAAAAAAAAGTTCTCACCAGCCACTACCATATGGACATATAATTAATCTATTAGATGTTGGTCAAGTTGTACATGACCAGTGTAAAATAGACAGAATAGGGTAATGGATTAAAAGTGTGAACTTCATGGTAGTGGACTTGTGTGGTGAGTGACATAACCCCGCAGGGTGATAGTGTCTGTGTGTAATGCCAGCTGACAATATTTCTGGCTAATGAAGATGGGCGTAAACACAATTGACTTCAATGTCCATCTTGCCATGGACTGTGGCCAGTAGCATTTTGAGGTAGCATTGCTTTCCCCATGGGTTTCAACTGGGACATTTCAATTAACTTGAGACTGACTGAATGATATAGACATGCGTTATGTTTCCAAGGTATTTGGGTCTGGAGATGTTGTTCTCAACCCACAGCAATTTATTGAAAACCAAGTGCTATATTTAACACCCTAATAGTCACGATTCTATCTATGAAGAATTTGCCGAGTCTGTAAGTTAGAGAAAAAATTTAAAAGCGCTGAGTAAGACAGATTTAACTCATGCAAATTCTTTAATAATCAGCAGGACTGTATACTCATAGTTTTAAGATTGTATACTCATAGTTTTGATGTAATAAATATGCATACACCTGGGTTTCCCCTCAAAGTAATATGATTGTCTGGTGTCAGCCATAAATACAGACTGATGTGGAGGTAAATGGGCTACATCTATTGCTTACGCATATTGCCTACAACTACGACGAGTACCAGTCCATTATGCTTACCTGCTAGATTGTCCTACCCGGTTACAGTAGCCAAAACCACTTAGCTACTTTCAAACAAATATATCCCTTTCCGGAACATATCAGTTTTATAATAAATATCCTCACCAAACCTATACTCATCTTTCTTACTAGTAACAGATTTTTAGTTATTGGTATTATATGAGCAACAACAAGGTTTTGGAGAGAATGAAAACAAAGAGAAAACTTATACTTAACACCAGGAGGAGGTAGTTGAAATTTCTAGGACACATAATGAGGAAGGAGTGCTTGGAAAACCTGATACTCTCAGGACAGATTGAGGGACAGATGAAAACAGCATGTAACATAATTGATGTGCTTGAGGGTTTGAAAGAAATAAGAAAAAAAAAGAAAACTTATTAAGAGCTACATGGGACAGGAGGGTGTAGAGGGCCATGATCGTCTACGTCCTTTTTGTGATGTCAACAAACATTTGTTGCCACTTTTGTGATGCCAATCACAACTCGTTGATTTCATAATGTTCGTTGTAGTAGAGACTTTGTAATCACCGATATGACTATAGTAACGCCATTGAACAATACTAGTGGAAGACACCTTCGAATAACACTCGCACTAAATAGTACTTGCCCGATATTAGTTGCGTGAACAATGATCCATATAGGATTTGAATAGAGAAATAGCATAGTGAATAGAGTAAAGAATAGCGGTCCATATAGTAATAGGGGATAGACTATAATATAGCAATTATTTAGATGTCACACGACTTCCTACTTATATGTGTTTCCTCTATGGTCACGGGGTCTACTTAATTCAATAATGGGATCACTTGTGTTTGCTCACTGGCGATCTATGTTCAAACTCAAGTGTTGGCAGTGACACTTTATTCCTATATAACAGTCCTGAAGGGACACAGCACATAAAAGAAGATTTAAGACATGGACTCTTTACTGAGGTGACAGAATATTCTCTTTTCCTCAATATAAGACATGATTTTGAATCTCACTATGCCATAGGTTGAACCAACCCTACTAAGTGAAATTAGGTGCACAGAACTATTCAGAAGACATCGATAGTCATGTTATGTCACAAGTCATTGTAACCAAAGACTTGAGTAAATTGATTCATTCAAACTGGCAATCATAACTGATTATTCACTTGCTCTCAGGAAATGTAACTAAAATCTGCTTCACATAATTGCAATATAAACCACAGATGGGTTCTGTGAATACTGAAAAAATACAAATGTGCCTGAGATGTTGTTTAGTTATTTGCCTGGGTTTGGTGTAGAGATGAGACAAGTATATAACATAGAAAAGGTGAAATGGGTTAGTTGTAGAACTAAGGGAGTTAATGCTTCTAGCTCAAGAGTTCCTATCTCAGTAATATAAAAGAAGGCATCTGCAGCAGGGATTGGCTAGCTGCCCTTGAAAACAGGGACGATCAGAAATGAAGAAGCAGACATTATTTACTAAAAATAGCCTTCCTTATAAGGAAAAGTATGGAACACCAATTGATGTGCCGGAATGATTATTTGACGACTGTTGTCAACACCAAAGCCACATTTTGACTGTATTTCTAAGTTTTAATTTCTCATATGTTAAATCTGGATAGATACTTTTTCTCCAGTGTTGTATTCCCATAGATTGTGTTCTCAGTGAGGCTTCTTGCTTGGACATCTGTTATGACTCAAGTTCACCCAAGATCTTAAGTTGAACACGTATATATGATCCATCTAAAGATGCTGGAAAATGTTCCATTCCTTGTGCCAATCCACAATGTACCTGACTTTTCCTATGATACCACATCTTTAAAAAAGTCAGATCAGACTTCAAACAGACTATATATTACTGCCATATCTTAGCCACAGATGCCTATACTCATTTTTCAGTTTTGACAGATTTCAAGGGTTTACACGGCCTTGTGGGGTGATGAATATTTTTCAGCACTACAGCCTCTTTCCAGCAGATGAAATATTGAAAGCCTTTTGGTACTCTATTGCTTTTTCTATGGCAAATATTCAGATGAGCCACATTTCCATCAGTTGCCCATAGGACATGTCATAGGACCAAATCACCTGCATTCTCTTTGCATTCCCCTGATAAGATGGAAGTTTTAATCAGCTTCTTCCTGAGAACAACTACTTTGTTGAACAGACTATGATCAGCCATTATCTATCCTACATATCCTTATAATCTGCACTTCCTCCTCTTACAACCATGCAACAATATTGCTCAGTAAACCTCTACCTTGAATGGCTCTGGGTCTTTGTATTGGGTGAAATATCTATCTATCTATCTATCTATCTATCTATCTATCTATCTATCTATCTATCTATCTCTCTCTCTCTATATATATATATATAGAGAGAGAGATTGCTGATATTAGTGGGTAATATACATATATATATATATGTATATATATATATATATACATACATACATATACATACATATATATATAAAAAATTTCCAAGAGGATAGAATCCAGGTAGAACTCAATGTCCAGGACAGAGTAAGAATATAATAAAAAGGCTTAAACTCTAATATTCCATGATCATAATTTATTACAATGGAATTGTAATTACAATCCAATTCATCAGATCTACAAATTCCAGGCATTTGTAGGTGTGATGAATTGGATCGTAATTCCAATTCCAATGTAATAAATTATAACCATAGAATACATTTTTTCCATGATTCATATTCAGTTGAAGTTGCATATGTTGAGAAGTAAACTGAGATTTTCTGTCAGGCAAGACCAACCATGGTTTGTGCAAAATTAATTACAGTCCTGTCTCAACAACAAAAAAACATGGCTGTTATGATGATGAAGTTTTTAAAAATCATTTGAGAAACATCTTAAGTTCAGACCAACAAAGTCTTTCACTTTGTGATTGCACAAATAAGTTATCTAAACCTTTGTCCACTTTCTTCTTCACTTCTATTTTTCCATATTTTTCTTTTTCTGTTTATATTTCTCTTCCTTCTCCTCTTAATTGGTAGCAGCAATTGATACCTTTATATTCATAGTATGACCTGACTTATTGACCCTTCACAATACAAAATTCAACTGACACCAGACTTTTGATGTTAAAATATGTCAGATTGTATTTTCATGTATTTTAAGAATTAATGAAGAACAAATTGCTTGTGTTTTTAATTTGACATTTGAACTTTAATCTCAGTCACATCTAATTACCTACTGAAACCTGATGGGATTTATAAAATACCAATTATATTCTATTTCCCTTTGGTATATGAGTGATCATGGCACTTTACAGTTACCTGTAAGTTGTAGCACTAAGGAATGTTTGACACTTTACCATCTCTCTTAGTCCTCACTCTGCCATATTCTGTCATATCTCTTTAGGCCATATCTGAACATGACTCTCTACATCTTCCTGCCACTTGTAGCTGTAAGCAATGTTTGACTCTTTACCATGACTCATATTCGTCACTCTGCTACTCGTTTGCCTAAAGTCATTATGTAGATTCCTTGCTATCACTCTTTGTCATCTCTCCTCCTTAATATGTTCTGTTAGTGTTAAATTTTCCAAGCATTGTTTCCTCATAACATGTCTGGGAAATTTTCACACTATCTTTCAGATTTTTAGTGTAAAAAACTAATCAACCAATTAATCATACAATATTTCCCTCTGCCCTGTGTAGGATTCCTTGCAGTTTTTGTTGTCGAGCATGAACACAGTGTCATCTGCATATCATATGTCATTCAGCTTATGGCTACTGAGAATTCTTTTAAATTCTGTTTTTCATAACATTAGTATTTTAGCTGGTCAGTTCTCTAAACATATTCAGACAATTTTTAAGGTACCTATCGTTTGTATTTTTTTTTTTTTTGGATTTACCCCAAGCAAGGCAATGAAGCTACTAAAGTACAAGGGGGTTACTGGTTGTGGAAGAATTAGAAAATAGAAACATTACTAAAGAGTGGAAAGAGAAAAGAGTAATCAAAAGGACAGTAGATAGTGATTGACATTGCATTTAAATTTTTGCAGATTAAAGTTCATTGAAAAGCATTGAGCCAGAATGGATGTCCACAAGTGAAATGTGTGACAAAAGAAATTGATAGCATATAATTTATGACTGCATCTAGCTAGATCAACTGTAAATTGATGAGAGATCTCTATAGTAGTTTAGTACTGCACTTAAATTTATAAAGTCTAGGTAATATAGAGAATAGCTCATCTGAACAATTACCATAAAAGTAGTTATAGAAAAAGTACAAAAGAGTCAATTGCAGGGTGACATTTGTAGTTTTCACAAATATTGAATAAAATTCTTTATTTTGAACGCAAATGATTCCTTGAATCAAAGACAACCAAAATAGGGAAATCACGTTCAAAAATAATGTTAAACTGTCAAAAATGTGAAAAGATAAATAAAGCTTGAAAAATTATTTTGTTTTGACAAAAAGAAAATCTCAAAACTTTATAATATTGTTCTTGAATGTTTTTTTTAGACTCTGCAGGGTTTATTATTGAATCTTGTAATAATACACTGCAGGATGATCTTTATTGTGGATATCATTTGATTAAGTAGGGATCAGGTGTTACCTTGTGTTGTGTAGAAAGACAACCGATCTTCTCTACCCTAATTGTTGAACATGTATTCATCCATCTCGTATGAATAGAATATCTGCTCACAGGAATGCTTGTTGCAAAGTGAGTTGCAAGTCATATGCACTGCCACACTGAATTATAATATTATTGCATCATGAATCCATGATTCTCGTATGATTAAACCTGTTCTTCACTCAACCTTTCGTCCCAGTCTTTCCTTACATTATTATTAAGCATTATACAAACTTTATAACACCTTGAATGGAACATGTCAAATTGCAGATTAATCAGTAAGTCCTTAGAAGAAATTGGATATTTGCACATTTTCAAATCTGGCATTTGGGAAATCTACCATTTGATTTGCATTAAATACTGCAACCATATCTGGTCTGATGCTCCTGCTTTTCATTTTGAGATTCTTTACAAAATCAAAAGAAAGATCTGTAATGTAATCAATCCTGACTTGGCATCTTGACTTCAGTCATTTTCTCACTGAAGTAAGGTGACTTCCCTCTGTCTTTTCTACATATATTTTCATGGCAACTACTCTGACAAGCTTTTTCCTTTGGTGCCTCGACTGCATGATTTTAAGTGTGTCACTAGATTGGCATCTAGGTCTTACACACTTATGGTTGCAATAGCTAAATGAAACTGCCATTTATATTCCCACAGTTATTTTTCTTGCACTTACCACCTGCAGAACTCCATCCCATTTACTTGCTTTCCTGATAACTACAATCTTCAAAAATTTAAATGCAAAATTAATCGCTCTCTTCTTTAGTCACATTCATCTTTTATTCTTTCATCAATCCTCCCTATTCTCAGTCTTCTCTTTCACTTTCACTCCCTGTAACCCCCTGTGTACTAGTGGCATTCCCTTTCATCTTTTGTCCTTTCCTCAATCCTCCCTATTCTCAGTCTTCTCTTTCACTTTCACTCCCTGTAACCCCCTGTGTACTAGTGGCATTCCCATTCATCTTTTGTCCTTTCCTCAATCCTCCCTATTCTCAGTCTTCTTTCACTTTCACTCCCTGTAACCCCTGTGTACTAGTGGCATTCCCTTTCATCTTTGTCCTTTCCTCAATCCTCCCTATTCTCAGTCTTCTCTTTCACTTTCACTCCCTGTAACCCCCTGCGTACTAGTGGCATTCCCTTTCATCTTTTGTCCTTTCCTCAATCCTCCCTATTCTCAGTCTTCTCTTTCTCTTTCACTCCCTGTAACTCCCTGTGTAATAGTGGCAGTCCTACCTTACTTGGGGATGAAATAATTAAAAATAAATAAATAAGGATTTCTAAAATAAATGCTCAATGTGTGTCAGTGAAAAGTTATCAGTCAAGAGAAGAAGAGACAAATTATAGTTTTTCACATTCAATACTTGTGGTGGAGGCAAATAGTTTTGGGGAGGCAAATACTTGTGGGGGAGCAAATACTTGTGGGGGAGGCAAATAGTTTTGGGGAGGCAAATAGTTTTGGGGAGACAAATAGTTTTGGGGAGACAAATAGTTTTGGTGCAGACACTCAGTGTTAAGATGTTCACTTAAGAAGAAAATAAATAGAATTAGACAAGTCTAGTATCAGTTGAATTTCAAAAGTATAAATGCATTTCTTGTTTCCCTGGACTATTTTTTCTTAAAATCTGTAAAATTTTACGGATATATATATATATATATATATATATATATATATATATATACACAATATATATGCAGAAGAAACTAGAGACAGATGACAGCGAGTCCCAACAAGCACTCACGTTGTTTGCACAAAGAAGACTTGCGGGACCCGATGTAAAGTGCCTCCAGAACCTTCAAATGAAATACAGACCGAGCCAGCACGGTGAACCAGTCAATACAAAATTTTTTTTTTTTTTTTTCCCCTCCCACTAATTCCTCTATTGTACATTTTTACTGCATTAATTTTGAATCTCCCATTGAAGCCGGAAGAGCGGGTGCAAAACCGGTTGCTTCCCCCTTGTTGTGTTTTTGTGTTTTTTTATTTTTTAATATGTCTGGTAATATTAAATTTTACACTTTTATTTCGATCATATATATATATATATATATATATATATGTGCTGTCATCATGATGTCAACAATCAATATGACATCTTCGACGATCATACATGTCCAATCTGCCATAAAGTGTGTCGATCAGCAAGTGGACTCACATGACATTTCCACAGCCAGCATCCAGAAAGGCAATCTGCAGCAAGACATTTGACATGTCAGCAATGTGGGAAGACACTTGCAGGTCTTAAAAGCCATTTGAGATATCATCAGCGATGAAGTGATGATATTTAAAATGTGTGGAAAAAAAAATTAAGAAAATTTTGAGTGCAAGAGGTGATCTTACTCAGTCAAAAGTTGACTTCCACCATATGTATATATTTCCACCATATGTATACTTCTACCGTATATATACACTGATATGCAAAATATTTGGGCCAACTTGGTAAATTAGTTACGTTTGTTAATTTTTCCCCCAAATTGAAAGTTTTTAGTGGTAAACTTTTCTCAGTACATTTTATGAACTTTGAGGACCAGAAAACAATTCACTACAATTTTGTTAATGCTGTATGATAGATGGTAGAGAATCTTAAGTATTATGGAGCTGAATAAAAGCCACACAAAAATATTGGGACACAAGTGAAAATTTAATCTTTCAGCTCTTTTCTTAAATTAAAAATGAACTTTTCTTTTTTGCAAAAAGTGATCATTGTTATTACATAAATTGCAAACATCAAAATATAGAATTATCAATTCATCTTCTTAATGTTGGTTTGAATAATTGTCTCAATTTGATGTGATATTCAATGGAACAAGTTACAGATTATCTCATTTCGAATTTTGCCCATTCTTTTTTAAAGTAACTCCAAAACTCTTGCATGATTTTCAATGGAGCACTTGTTTCTTCAATTCCCACCACATTTTAGTTCAATTACATAATATTTAAGTATATTATATTATAATTATATTATAGTGGCTTGGACAGAGGAATCAGCAAGCCAAGTTCAGATTCCAGTTGAATCCATTACATTCACTTATGTGCTAATACTCTTGGGAAATGTATGAATCCTCTTCTTCTCTGCCCAGTAGAACAGACCAGTTTCTATAGTCTTGGATGGCAACTGGTCTACCGCAGAAAGAAATGGCAACCTACTGCAGGGAAAAATCTGCCTCATCAGTCATGTATCAAAACATATATGATTGCTTAAGTGTGTATCATGGATGGCACATAACTGACTGACTGATATTATAATTTTATTATGATTGTATTATATGATAATTATATTATATTATGATTATATTATAATTATATTATAATTATATCATGATTATATTATATTATAATTATATTATATGATAATTATATTATAATTATATTATATTATGATTATATTATATTATAATTATATTATATTATGATTATATTATATTATGATTATATTATATGATAATTATATTATATTATGATTATATTATATGATAATTATATTATATTATAATTATATTATATGATAATTATATTATATGATAATTATATTATATGATAATTATATTATATTATGATTATATTATATTATTATTATAATATATTATATTATAATTATAATATATTATACTATATTATATTATAATTATATCATGATTATATTATATTATGATTATATTATATTATTATATTCAGTTATATTCAATTATATTTATCTCAGGATTTAGTACTGGCCAGTCTTCCAAAAGTTGAAGATCTTCATCCACATGAAACTTTTTTGCTGTACATGATGTTTGGCAAGGAGAATTGTCATCCTGAAAATTTCTCCATCTTCATAGTCTGTCAGAAGATTAAACCATAGTAAACTAATGTAGTTATCACTGTTTAGGTCTTCCATTAATTTTCTTCTACCATCACTATTAATGCTACTTTATACCATTACATGTCCACCAGCAGATTTTACCAATATCTCCTACTGGTCTTCTTAAATATGCTCTTGCATTGGAATTTAACTCTATTTTGCATTTATCAGTTACTTTTTCACACTTTCTACTATCCCATGTTAGTTACTCTTTTGACCACTTCAGTCTTCTATTACAATGATTTTTAGTTGATATTCTTTTGCCATTATACACCTGTTCAAGTTGATTCTTTGTATTACTCTGTGCATTGTATCAACTGAAACTTAATTGTTAACACAGTGTTCAATACTTACTTGTCTGGCTTTTTGAATTGACTACCAAAGTACTCACAGGCTTTTGTTTTATCTTTTTTGTTTAACTTTTGTGATCTTCCAGTTTTCTTGGCAATTAAAACACTTCCAACATTAGCAAATGTCTTTTGGATGGTTTCAACACTGTTTTTGAAAATTCCCAACTGCCTAACTTATCTCATTGAGTCATCTTTTCCTTAAAAATCATAACCTTCAACAGAAATTTTAACCATGCTTTTAGTATAAAAAAGAATGCTAATGTTGAATCACTTGCCAAGGCACCTTACACTCATATTAATAAGCTGGAATAATTCCTAATTAGAAATTTGCATATTATCATGAATCTCAGATCTTGCATTAGTTCAATAGTTTTGCATGGCCTTTTTTTCAGCTTCAACCTGCTTAAAGCAGTCTATCTTCTGTTACACAGTACCTACAAAAATGCAATAACTTATTTTTCAATCCTCAAGGTACACAAACACTAACGATAAAATCATATTGCTAAAGAATCTTAAGAAAATAAAGGTGTATATTCATTTTATCTAGTTTAGTCAAAACTTTTGCATGCCAGTGTAAATTTACCATCGGTGATAGAAGGAAAGAAAAAAAAATGTATATTATGATAATAATGTAAGACATTCAATCCGAGTTCATAACATGCCAGGAGAAATTTTCTGGTGTGTTTGTATACTGTCTTCACTTGATATCTTCTATTTAGTAACATACCTTGATTTCTGTCTGTTACGATAACCAACTTATCCTCCTGGCATTTTAAATGTATATATGCACATATACACTCAAATACCAAATACATATGTGTGTGTGTGTGTGTGTGTGTGTGTGTGTGTGTGTGTGTGTGTGTGTGTGTGTGTGTGTGTGTGTGTGTAAATAAATGACAAAAGGAAAACTTTTCCTTACCAATGCGTTTCATACCCTGAGGAACTTCATCGAGTTATTACGTTGATAAAATTCCTCAGGGGATGAAATAGTAAAGAAGAGTTTTCCTTTTGTCTTTTATTTATATTGTCTTTACAGGCATATTTTATCTATATCTGAATTTTTACATATATAGACATACTAGCTTAAAAGACTGCCCTATCAGACAGCATTTAAGCTAGCTCCTGTGGAAGGCTCTCATTTGGGCCTTTATCGCAATATGTAGGGAGGAATAGATGCGATAGCCAACAATAAACTACAAAATAACTCGAAATTGATTGCTACATTTAAGTATTACATTAATATCTAAGCTTACCTTTTAAAAGTTCAATGATAATTCTTCTATTGCCACTTAATTTAAAGACAATTTGATGTATGTATGTCCTTACTTTTGCACAAACAATTGTTTTTATTTCATTGGTGACTTTCACTGCATTTTGCAATTAATTTTGATTATTCCCATATTTATTTCCAAGTTATAAAATATGTATTGTACAAAAAAATTTGACACAAAAAAATCACGTAAAAAAAAATGCTGAAAAAATCACTGTAATGAAAAATTGGGAATCCAAAATTTCAGGATTACAGGTCCAGATCCAGCCTGGAATGTTTTTATTTTTCTCAGAGTTGCCCTGATTTCAAAATGCTAAAATATATTGAGCTACGGCCACCAAGATGAAAAAATATGACAGCGTGACACATTGATATTCACATTTATTATATTATATAATATAAACTGATGATAATTTAATTGGAATTACATTTAAATTAAATACATGTTATTGTTGATTATGGTACTTAGTAACTTTGCAATAATATATATATATATATATATATATATATATATATATGTACTGAAAATAAATATACATTTGTTCCTTATTATTTGTTGCACATAGCAATCAGTTTCCACAAATTGAAAACTGTTTTAATATCTTAGTATATATAGCCGACTGGGAAGATAATGGAGCAGCTCATTTCTTCCACTTCTTCTTCTTCACCTTCTTCTCCTTCTTTTTCTTCTTCTCCTTCTCTGTCTTCTTCTTCTTCTTCTTCTTCTTCTTCTTCTTCTTCTTCTTCTATGAGCCAATACCCTTTAGGAAGTTACTAATCATGGCTCCCACAATTTCTTGTCTTTTGTAGCTCTTAGCAATTTTTTTTTCTTTTTGCTATCTGCCCAAAACTCACTTCTGCCATCCATTTATAGAAGATCATTTGGTAGGTCATGTGCTGTTTTCCTCTATTCCTCTTGCCTTCAGTATGTATTGTAAGTGTTGAATTTTCCAAGCCCTCTTTCCTCATTATGTGCCATAGAAATCTCAACTCTTTCCAATCAATGTTCAGTATAAGTGTCATTTTTCTTTCCTTTTTCTCTAAAATTTATTGATTAGCACTCACTGTACACTATTATTATATATATATATATATATATATATATATATATATATATATATATATATATAATAAATATAAAAGGAAATGACTTAGAGGTGACAGTCTGTTTCATTAGATGCAATCATCAGGCCACCTGACGATTGATTCTAGTGGTCTGACGATTGCATCTAGCATGAAAAAGCCTGTCACCTCTAAGTGTTGACTTTATGTTCACTTTTTATATTTACACACACTCTATCTCTGATATTGAGCACTTTATCCCATAAATATAGCACACCTGAAGACTATATTTCTTCATATATATATATATATATCTATATATATGTATAAATAAGAATTTACACAAGACAATTTTCAGGATGTGAGTTTCTGCTTATAATATAAGACATAATTTTATCCTCATCACTGACCCAAAGAGAGTCTCATTCATGTTCTAACTCATAAAACAATAATTAAAATAAAGAATGAAAAAATAGTGTGGTGGCAAATGAAGCTTTCTTGTCATTTATCCTACTTGGAACAAAGATACTATCATCAAAATGCTTTCAAGGGGCAATGACTCAACATCCAACAGAGTAGAATTCATTAATTTACCCAAGGAACTATGCCACCCAGGTATAATGACAATGCTTCATATCATCTAAATGAGAAGCTTACCTTTTTCTGTCAAAGAAATAAAAATAGTAATGAATGATTGCTTCATATGTGTTGAAAAAATTAAAAACTTGACCATCATCACTCTGTATGTAACTTCATTTGCTATACAAAAGGTTTATCCTGCCACTGAAGATGACACTGATCCCCAAATTTGAATTTGTTTGAATTTCATAGTTGTGTTATCATTTCCTTATATGGCAACAGAAATCAATTTTGAGTGCAAATAACAATAAGCATACTGCAATCAAGAGAAAAGAATTCAGTGGAAATGGTAGTAATATTAATAGACACAAAATGCTAAAAGTTAAAACTTACAATCCTAAAACTGGAAAAGTTATAAAAACCACCCAAACTTTTGAAAATCTTAGTTTAAATTTTAAGGTACACTTCCATCAAAAACATGGAATAAGTACATGTTAAAAACTATTGACAAATATTCTTGTTTTCTGTTTGCCATTCTCTGTCCAGACATAATAGCAATGAATGTAGTTCAAGCCTCCTGTACTTTTTTGCCAGATTGTTGTATACATCTGCTCTGACTGCAGGACCACTTTTATGCCAGAGCTTATATGAACAAGGCATGACCATAAGTAGAGCAATGCCTTATGACCCTCATCAGTGGTAAAATGGTATAATTTGGAAACCCAAACCTTTAGCTGCTGCTAATCATGGCTGTTCAGACAAACACTGGGAAAGTTTCCTCCTTGAAGCTTTTAACACTATAAGTGGCACTATTATGTATTGTGACTAATACAACACAAAAAAAAAGTTCTTCTCTTTCCCTATTCATGGCTTTTGCAACTCCGAACTCTACTACTTAAAATTTTATGTTCATCACAGTAAACATAACTCTTTAGTAGATGAAATAGAACTAATAGACTCAAACCTTGGTATGCACAAGTTCAATATCCAGATACAAGACAAGATACTGTCTCTTTCAGGAAATTAATCTAAACTTATAACTACTCAAGACAAGAAACTTGCAATACCTGGAACATCACTTTGAAACAACACTGAACACCTCAAGTAAACCACTTGGAGCCATCAAACAAAAATGACTACTCTATAGCGCTACACTATTTACATTATTCAGACTTTTGTCCTCATCTTTGTCCCTATAGAAAGAAATATAAAGGGGAGACAGGCCACCCACTTAAAGTAAGGCTTCAAGAACACCAAAATGCTCTAACATGAGGGTGGAAGTGGAAAAATAAGGCATGGCTGACTAGATATGGAGAGAAAAGTGAGATCACTGCCCTGTGTGGGATCAGCTTGAGATTATAGTCAAACACCATTGAAAAATTTGTAAACTTAAGGAATCAACACATATGCTAGGCCACAAAAATCTCCTGAGTTGACGAAGTATATAAATGAATACAATATGGGAACCAGCAATAAGGAGTGCCAGAGAAAAGCGATAATAACAACAAAAAATTGCAATATGAGCTCTGGTAAAAACATGTGTGATAACAGCAAAAATTGCAATATCAGCACTAGTAAGAAAATGAGTCTGAAGACATTAGGTTTATAATACCCAGAAATTCATACACAGATGTCCACAAGGACACATGGCACAATGGATAAAGGTGTTGATTAGATCCAGTGACAAAGTGTGGGTTCAATACGGCAGTGGAGAACTTGCAGAGGGGAAAACTGATAACTGACATCCATTAAACATGGCACATGAAACAAGAAACTAGTGAGAAAAATAAAGGGTCCAGTTCAACATTCCAACCACCTGAAGAAGGCCAAAATATTAAAAGTCCAAATAATGTAAATAGTGTACATAATACTTCATCTCAGAAATATAAACAGATACTGAAAGAAGAGGACAATAGTCTGAATAATGTAAAAAGTGTAAATAATGTAAATCTCAGGAATACAGACAGATACTGAAAGACTAGTCCAGATGAACAGTCATCACCCCTCAAAAATGGGTTCATCCTGATACTGACATTATGGATGTTAAAAGGTTTTGCTTTTGTATGAATGGTTTCTATCATGAACTGTTTATTCTCTTTTCATGGTGACTGTAGTAAAACAAAGTTCACAGTGGCTCTTAGGTATCTCTATTTTCTTTTCAGGTTCAAAAGTAATTTATGGTAAGTAAGGATATATATTGTTGTGGCCTTGTTAGGGCCAGAAATAAAGACACAAAGAGAGGAATTGAGTTAAACAAATATATTAACAGAAACAGTAATACAAACATATAGAAACGAGAGTGTTACAGCAAGAATGTTTGGCCCAACTGTCAGAGCTGACTGCTGGAAACTTCCTCTCTAAAAGGCAGTACCTCTTCCTACTTATAGCTGGGAGAGTCCATGCATGCATGTGTAAATTGCCATAACATATATATATATCTGGTCACATGGCCGAGTGGTTAGAACGTTTGCATTCTGACCATGAAATTTGAGTTCAAATTTCACCATGGTTGATTTGTCAAGAAGTAGACTTCCTATTGTTATCGGCAGGGTTAGGGTTCAATCCTAGAATGCAACACCTTTGGAAAGTGCTTGAAAACCATACCATAGATTGACCCAAGTATTGTGAGTGAAATTTAGTAGATGGTACCCCAGGGGGCCATCGATGACTGCACTAGCAAGTCATTGTGACCAAGGGTTTGGGCATACTGGCCTTGTTCAAACTGTTGATCATGCTAGATGACACTCTCTTTCTCAGAAACTGTAACTAAGGTCTGCTCAGTATAGTTGCAGTGTAAGCCACAGGTTTGCTCTGTGGGTGCTGAACAAACACAAAATGCATCTGAGCAAGTGCTTCCAATACGGATTGGCTAGCCACTCTAGTAAACGGGTATCCTGGAATATGAGTGGCCAGTTATATATATATTAAAGATAACAATGGTTAATATGGTCAAGCTCA
Organism: Acanthosepion pharaonis; assembly: GCA_903632075.3. Lineage (NCBI taxonomy): Eukaryota > Metazoa > Mollusca > Cephalopoda > Sepiida > Sepiidae > Acanthosepion > Acanthosepion pharaonis. The sequence goes on from CAHIKZ030005410.1 coordinate 1,215,525, forward strand.
AGACAGCTATGCACTGAGTTGAAATGACCAAATTACTTCTCCAGTGAGGCTGCAAGGCAAGTCAAAACAATGCCACTGGAAAGTGAAATGAGAAAGATGCAGTCTTTTGTAGAAGTGAGATCATATAATTGTGGTGATAACAAAAAACTCTTTCTGCTTTCTTTATTTATTTTTTTTTTTAAGCGCTTCACCCCAAGCAAGGCGGGAAGCCACTAGGACACAAGGGGTTACAGAAAATTTGGAGCAAGATCAGATAGAAGTTTTAGAAGAAAGGATGAGGAGAAGGGTAGTGGATAGATCAAGACAACTGGAGATGTCAATTGACATTACATTTAAATAGCTGGATATTATAGCTCTCAGAATAGGGAAGGGAGTTCCACAGGCGAGAGGTGTGAGACATGAAGCTATTGGAGTAGAAGAGACAGCTACATTTAAGAGTTTCGACAGTGAAGGGGTGAGAGTGGGATGCCAGCCTCGTAGGGCACTTGAACTCATGAAGTCTGGGAACCAGCGAATGCAGCTCCTTGGAGCAATTACCATGAAAGAAAATGAATTTATATTTTTTAATTCTTTACTTTTTTTATTTATTGGTTTTATTTCATTTTCCCTCAGCATCTCTTCAGAAAACAAACAGCCAAAGCGAAAAGTGAAAGTACTTCAGGTTTCTAACTCTAAAGCCAAACAGATTAGACATCTCTGAGAAATCAGAATCTGCAGAAAATTTACCAGAAATATCTGCAAACTAGTGATCCCAAATGATCTTTAAGATACTTGGTTGTTGGGAAGACTTTATCCCCTATGAAAAGATAAAACAGTGGGGTGGGGAATGAAACAGAAAAACCCCCATTGTAACAATCTCCTCTTATGTAAATATATAGACATTTCTCCAAATATATAAAGGCATCTACCTGCTACCATATTTTTACTGATAATCATAATGAATAAAACTTCTCAAGCAATGTTTTCTTTGATATTTATTCATTACAATATATATAATTGATTTACCTTGTTTGTTGGGGGTGGCAACTTTAATAATTTTTATTTAGAAAGAAATTAAAAAGACAAAGTTCATAGAAACATAAAATTCCATATACCTGAATAAATTATTTTATATTTTAATATGAGATCCTTTATCTTATTGATTTTATAACTATATCACTCTTTTAGCTGTTGATTTTTTAAATATTTTTTTATTCTTTTTGTTAACTATGCTGGCTCTTGCGGTTCTACCTAGGATGGAACTCACTATCTTTGGCTAACAAATTTCTGAAGATATTAGACCCCCCACTACTCCTCAGCTTAATGGATGTGTTCTAATCAGCAGCAGTAGCTTGTCTCCCTTCCTGACAAAGTGGATTTAACCTTTAAGCATTATTTACGTTTATTAAAATTTCTTCTCAGTAAACATTTTTCTCATAAAGTGCTGTCATTCTCTTTATAGAGCAAGATCCTGTTTTAACAACAACAACAACAACAATAATAATAATAATAATAACAATATTAATAATAATAAATAGCAGTGTAAATTTTTACTGATTTTACTATTTTAACTTTAATTTACCAATAATAGATATATATGAACCAAATATATTGCTGTTCATGTTAAACAATCTAAGAGATTAATATCAATACTGTTCAATACATTGAATACATGAGACTAGATGCGAGGATCACAAAGCAAAAAAGTCTTTGGTAGTGAAAGAAATTGTCAATTATTGTCATATAATTACCAAAAGGACAATTTATATGATGATGCAAACACATTATATAATAATAATTCTTAACTATGCTGTCTCTTGTGGTCCTATCTAGGACTGAACTCACTATCTTTGGCTAATCAATTTCTGAAGATATTAGAACTCCCCCACTACTCCTCAGCTTCATGAATGTGTTCTAAGCAGTGGAAGTAGCTTGTCTCCCTTCCTGTCAAAGTGAATTTAACCCTTAAGCATTAAGTTTATTAAAATTTCTACTTCTGATGATGAATTGTTCTCACTCATTTTGTTGAGCAAGATCCCGTTTTAACAATAATACAAATTGTAGCAGTTTTTATTGATTCCCAGAAATTTTTGTTTGAATATTTTGATCCATTCTTAAATACATCTCGTTTAATGACAAATCACAAGTTTTCTTTTGGAAGCTGTCACCGTTTCATTGCTTTGGTGTCAGTGAAACATTTTTTTGGTAAGACAAGAAATAGTCAGCATTGCAGAATAGCAAGGAGCGTTGTTTTGTATGAATGATTTGTTTAAATTTTCTTGTTTATGATCTGTAGCACTTACAAATCTTCTTGTCTGGAAACTTACAATAAAATTTTTGCATCTTTCTTGGCACCATTATCAAATTTAAAGAAACCAATCACATTACAATATTAGTCCAAAAATCTAAACCAACCTCCTCTTATGGGTCTGTTTAATGGCATATCAACTTCTTATGGGTCATTTAATACTGAAATTTAATTTTCTTGGGAGCTTAGAAGTAATAAATAGATGTTATTCTGATTTCGCAATTGAATACATGGTAGAAGACACTCAGCTTTTGTGCATATATATGTTTTTGTGAGCATAATTACACGAGGCAGTGATATGTATGTTTTATGGTGCTGTTTTGTTGAAGTTATATTTTGGAATGCAGTTTGATTTAGGAAATTATAGGAAATTATATGGATTAGTTCATGTTGTTCATCTGGTATTATTTTAAATGGATTTAGATAAGTAACTACAATTTGTTAGCATGTGTGTATAGTTGGTAATTTTACTATAAATATATATTGTTGGGAAATTTTTAATATAAAATGTATTGTTAGTAGTTTTACTATAAAAATGTATTTTTATACTTTCATAGTGTTTTGTGTGGGAGTTCATTATATGACCCTAGCTAGAACCCTAACAGGTGCTACCACCCCAGGTCAGGGAAACAACAGCAATTAAGAGGTGGTTCCATGTTCCTCAAAACCTTCAATCTCCCAATCAAAGGTCTTGTTGTCGGGTTTAGTTTATTGTCCACCCATTTAGCTCTACTTTCAACACTACAAAATAATTCTTGAAAAATTATCTTCCATTATAATTCTTAGTCAAATTCATTCTTTATGATGTTTACTAAAAGTTCATATCTTCTTTAATTTTATGTTCTTAATATTCTACATCTTTTCTCTCAGTTTACATTTGAAGCAACAGTTTTTTCAAATATTTTCTTGTCCATCAATAGATTTTTCTTGTTTATTACTGTTTTTCTCAGATATGATTTTGTGACATTCTTTATGACCCCACTTCCACAAAGGACTGGATCTTTCTCTTGCCACTTTTCAATGACATTATTTGGGCATGCCTTGAAGCCCTACCCATGAATTAAATAATTTGTTTTTATCTTGTCAATTCTTGCAATTTTGTTTTTCATCGTTCTTTGATCTACCATTTTGAAAATTTTAATATTGTTCCCATTGTTCAAGGACTTCAAAATATCTTTCTTCTCATTTTGAGATGATATCTTTCCTATGACCAATCACAAATAACTACAAGGCCATGTGTATTTATTTCAAATATGATTAAAAACCTTCAAAACCAACCAAGTTATTGTAAATACTTCTAATTAAAATCAATGTTACCAGCTGAAATTTATCATATAAATAAATATGAGTACAGATAGCCTGAAAATTTTTACCAACATTGGTTGAATAATACTAATTTTATACTGAAGCATTATATATATATATATATATATATATATATATATATATATATATATATGTATAATGTTTCATTATAAAAATTATATATTATATTATATATTATATTATATATTGTATTATATAATATTATAATATGATATTATATATTATAATATATATATATATATATATATATATATATATATATATAATATTATATTATATATATATAATATATAATATGATATATATATATATATATATATATATATATATATATATATATATATATATATATATATATATATATATATATATATAAATGAATATTGCTAGCGATTTAGAGGTGACAGTCTGTTTCATGCTAGACGAATCGTCAGTCAATCGTTGTGTAGCATGAAACAGACTGTCACCTCTAAGTGTTGACTTCCATGTTCAGTTTTTTTATTTACACATGCTCTATCTCTGATATTGAGCACTTTATCCCATAAATATAGCACACCTTAAGACTATATTTCTTCATTATATATATATATATACATATATATATATATATATATATATATATATATATATAAAAGTAGACATTGAGGTTGACGTTTGTTTTTTACTTGGATGGAATATTCAGATTGCTGGAAGATTGTTTTCAAGCATAAAAACGGATTGTTGTACTCAATGTTGAACTCAGTATCCAATTTTATATTCACATATGTGCTATCCCTAATATTGAGCACTTTTAACCATAAATATAGGTTATCTTAAAACTATAGACATTTTTAAAAATCAGCACCATACAATTGCATTGTGCATGAAATTTAGACTTGACCTCTATTTTATTACAACCAGCACTCAATTTATAATATTTTTACACTTCAATGTTTATATTTATTTATGCAGATAGATAGATAGATAGATAGATAGATAGATAACGTAAATTATGTAGAATAGAAATAGTCCGAGGATTCTGTATGATTGAGGACTTTTGGCTATTCTTTTAGCCATAATCAAAAAAAGAATCCATACATTCAGTTAAAAGTAAAAATAAAATCATCCTTGATGAGAGCTAAAATTCCTACATAAATTATGTCCAGAAAAGAAGAGAATTATAAGAACTCAAGAAAAATTAAATAAGAACCTTAACCACAGTAACTTTATAATAAAACCATTAAACGTGTATATATATATATATATATATATATATATATATATATATATATATATATGTGTGTGTCTGAGTGTGGGGGTGGGTGGGGTGGTTGTGTGTGTGTAGAATAAAAATTTGCACCTAAAGATTGCAGCAACTGCATGAAACTCTGAATTGTGCTATCGACATTGGATATTATGTATACTGACTAATATACATATATATACATATATAGAGCAAGATCTAAAAGCTCAGCCAATCTAGCAGTGATCACATTTCAGAATCCTCACACTTGCTTCATATGTGGCCGCCTTTGTAAATCACTAGCGGGTCTTAAATGCCACTTAAGATTATCACACAAACTTCATAAGTGAATCAATAAGTTGTCAGATCCTCATACATCGAAACCAACGGGAGAATCCATTATTTTATATATATATATATATATATATATATATATATATATATATTGACTAATATATATATATATATATATATATATATATATAATATATTATAATTATTTTGAAAAAATATGATTCCTTCACTCCATTAAAAAAATAATTATAAAAAAATAAAGAAATAAAAAAAATAATTACAATTTAGGGTCCACTTAATAAAAAATATCCAAATGTTAGACAATTTCTGTCTTTATTTTTACCCGAAATTAAAGCAACTATAGAAAGTTTAGAACAGCTCATGATCAAACATAATAGACATTCATTGTCTGTTATATTTAACAATATATATATATATATATATATATATATATATATATATATAGGGATGGGAATGATTTTAATTTATGAATGCAGTCAGCACATAATGGCTATATTCATAATTATTGAGAATTGACAATAAAAAATCTGTTAAAAATAATTGTATTGTTAATAACAGAAATGAAGTTGCCAATTATGAACACGACAAGAAATAAGAAATTAAGAATAGAAATATATGCTGAAATATTTGAGCCCAATGTACATCTCAAAATCTGAATAAATAACCATGTATTGCAATGTTTTCTTTTGAATTCTTTCTTGGTTTGGCTGAGAACTTAACACCATAATTGTATATGTGCACATAAACATACACACACTCAAATACATATACACATACATGCATACATACATATACATACATATATATATATATATATATATATATATATATATATATATATATATATATATATATATATATATGCACTTATTTAGTGTGTGAAGAATGATAATGAGTTTTTTGATAAAATGAATTTGACTTTTGGAAGAATTAAATCATGCTTTTCCTAATGATATCAGCAGACATATTTTATTTTGCCTCTGTCTGTTCATATTCATCAGTTCATTATCTATCTATCTATCTATCTATCTATCTATCTATCTATGTCAGTCTGTTCATATGTATATATTGCATTCGGTTTTATATCTATCCATTTAGCTAGCTATCTTTGTCAATTGAATCAAATCTATCTATCTAACTATCCATCTATCTATCTTTGTTCATATCTATCTATACATTTCATTCAATTCAAATTACGTGTATCTCTCTATCTTAGCATGTTCTGATCTTTCTATTTTAAATCTACCCATGAAATATTTCGGTGTATATATGGTGATTTTCTCAGTGTAGCTTAGATGTGGCATGAGATTGAATGTATGGGGCAACTAGTAATGATCAAACTCACTATTCAGTAATAATTGACTTAGCAAGACAAGTTTACTAACCATTACACCACTTCGAAGTGCCTGTATATATATATGTATATAAATATTCATACATATACATCTACACACATATATGTTTTAATACTTATTACAGCTGCTCTCTCTTTCTTTCTCTTTCTCTATTGCTTTCTCTTTTTCTCTTTCTTTTCCCTCTCACTTTTTCTCTCTCTCTCTTTTTCTGCCTCTCCCTATATTGATTTTTTCTCTTTCTCTCTCTCTCTTTCTCTTTTATTAGACATCTGATACGTTCCAATTCAGAGAGGGAAAGAGAGAAAGAAAAAAATGGCTAAATGAAGAAAAAAAAAATACTTGTAAAACCAATAATCAGTGACAAGGATAAAAGAAACTCTGCCTCTGATATCAAACTCTGGTTCTGTTTCTTTCACCGAACAAATGATTGGTCGGTCGCTTACCAGCATTGGAGCCAAGTGAGTGTCTCTTGGGGCAGGACATGCTACAAAGTCAGGGTTGGAAGTGTAAATGAGATTTAGAACAGATACCAACTCAGCATGTTTTGATCATTATGAAGTGGGTTACCTGGGAAACGAGTGTCCAGTTTTATTGATGTCAAAGTCTTATCATTGCTGTTGGCAAATAATCTATGCTATTTTTTTTTCCTTTTATAACCGGCACCATCAACAATGTCATAATTTAAACTGCAAAGAAGTCTTAGGTTAATGCAATAACAAGAAAAAAGATCTTTAATAAATGGAAATATCTCACTAAAAAACCTAGGATATTTTTAATGCAAAAACATTTTTCTACTTGCAGGTTTGGTGCTATATAATCTTCTTAATTGTAATTAATCTCTTGTTGAAGGTATTTTCTCAAGAACATAATAATTTTTTCCTATTTACATTTGGACTATTGTCCTCATCTTTGTTGTTGCAATCAATATGTTTCAACTGTTGTACTCACCAGCTTTTATCAGATGTATCTCGATCCAGGTAACCAACAACAAATTCTGTACTGAATTTTTATTTAATTGGGAGTAGACTGTTCTCATTCCACTGCTCATATCTAGGGATATTTCTTCTAGTTCTTATTTTTAATACTGCTCAGTTATTGCATGACCTGTTTCCACTGAGTCCAAGAACACTTACCCTCTCCAGGGATTGAACTCAAGTACTATGTCACCAAATTCACCAATGCTTTAATCCATTAGGATATTCTCTTGTAAGATGGTTCTCTATGGAGAACTTGGAGCCATAAACCTATCCTACCTGCTCATTAGTACAGATGTACTGTTGAAGACTTGTCATTTGTTTTCCTTTCTTTATTAGTGGCTCCCATTTCATATTTATTTCTAGGCTAGGCCTACTAAGGAGCACCTCCTAGCCTAGCATATGTGCTGATTCTTTCAGATGTCTAACTCTCCCATGTTCTCCCTTGTATAGCATCTTCATTTCATTCAACAGGGACTGATGATTATCCTTTTCCCTCCATACATCAAACAAAGATTACATCAATGTAATGATCTGAATGTAAATAGTGTAACTAATGATTACTCCTCATCCCAGAAATTCTGATAGAATTCATCCATGTGTTGAATATTGCTGTCACATATGGTACAGAGCTCCTGGTTTATATCTAGAGATTCTTGATAAAATTTAAAGAAGAATCAGCAATATTTCAGTTCTGATCTGGCATCTAAACTTCATCATTTTCCACTAGCAGAAAGTTGCCACCTTGTGCCTTTTCTTTAAATGCTTTCATGGTCAGTGTTTGGATGAGTTCTTCACTATGTTACCTAGACTTTATGAATTTAAGCACAGTACTAGACCATTGTTGTGGGTCTCATCAATTTACAGTGAATTGGTTAGATGTAACCATAAATTCTATGCTAACAGTTTCTTTTGTCACACTTCTTGCTTGTGGAACTCCATTCTGGCTCCATACTTTCCAGCCCACTCTAATCTTCAAAAATTTAAATGCAATATCAATCACTATCTATTGCACTCCTGATAACACTTAATAATTCCCAGTAACCCTTGTGTCTCAGTGGCTTTACTGCCTGGCTTAAGGTGAACGTCCTCTAAAGAAAAAAGAAAATTAAGAAATTCTTAATATTAATGATGATTTTGTTATTCACAGGCATTACATTTATTCTACAGTTATTTAACAAAAGGAAACAATAGCCTAAAGACAATGAAAAATACCAGAAGACACTTGTTAAGATAAGTTACAACCCTTTACACAAAGAGACATATAAAAGCAGAATCTTCCATTATCATTGATTAGTTGGATTGAAATGATTCTCTTTCTTCAAAGAAAATTTCATTGACAAGTGAAATCTTCATCTTGAATTAAAATAATTTCTAAAAAATAAATAAAATTTGAAAAATGGTTTCAAAATCTGTTTATATTTCTGACTGAAGTGGACACACGATTTTGATTAAATGAATTTTCATTACATAACATTTGCTATAACACATAATCTAAAGAATGTGTGAAATCATAACACCGAGTCTAGTAAACACTGTTCTTTGTTGCTTTGTGAATCTGTCAGAGAAATTGAAAATCCCATGCATACACATATGTATAGCTGGCCACTTGTATTTGACGATACCTGTCTACTAGAGTGACTAGCCAATCCCTATTACAGATGCTTTCTCAGGTGCATTTGTGTTTATTCAACACCCACAGAGCCCACCCATGGTTAACATTGCAACTATGCTGAGCAGACCTTAGTTACGGTTTCTAGGAAAAAAACGTGTTATCTAGTGTGATCAACAATTTGAACAAGGCCAGCACCTTTGGGAACTTAAGCAGAAAGAAAAGGAAAAAACAAAATGTATTTCAGAAAAATGAAATTTTCAGTCTTCCAATAGAAATTGGTAGAACGTTACCAATATTGGACTACCCAACAGGAAGAAGATACTCCCAGAATTATCATAGCTGGGGAGTCTGTGTAGCAGCCCTGTAATGATATTTTTTTAATTGGTATCACCCTATGCGAGGCAGTAAAACCACTAAGACACAAATGGTTACTGGGTGTGGAAGAATTAGAAAACAGAAATATTACTAATGAGCAATAACAACAATAAAAGTAATCAGGAGGACAGTAGACAGTGGTTAAGATTGCATTTAAATTTTCGCAGATTAAAGTTGGTTGGAAAGCATAAAGCCAGAAGGAAGTTCCACAAGCAAGAAGTCTGAGAAAAGAAACTGTTAGCATAGAATTTATGGTTACATCTAGCCAACTTAACTGTAAGCTGATGAAACCTTGTTGCCAGCCTAGTACTGCAGTTAAATTTTAAAAAAAGCTAAGTACCATAGCAAAGAGTTCATTCAAACAATTACTGTGAAAGTATTTAAAGAAAAGACACAGGAAAGGAACCTTACTGTGGTGGGAAAGAGACTGAAGCTGAGATGCCAGATCAAGATCAGTAATATTGCTGATTTTTCTTTGGATTCATTAAGTATTTCTAGATAAATAGCAGTGTCACCAGACCATATTTGGCAGCAATATTCTAAGCATGGAAGAATGGTAGACTTAAAGATATGTAGGATACATTCTGAAGAGATATGTTTTTTATCTGCCCTTGAAACAAAAAGACACATAAAATCAGAATCTACCTGTATCACTGGTTAGTTATAACAATTGGTTCTGGAATTTACAGGCTGTCATTTTTACAAAAACAATCTCATTTCAGATTTCAATCTCCAGAGAAATGGTAGAGAATCTTCACTCCTTCTTGTCACATTTTATTTTCTTAACCTGTTAGTAAATAGAATCCAACTCCTTTCCAGAGCAACAGTAACAAAAAACGTGTTTTCCATTTATTTATATTTTATCTTCTTAACCTGTTGATAAATAAAAGAAGGCACCCATCTCCTTTCCACATTATTGACATCATCAACATTCCTTCTTTATCATTACATCTTTTATTTTTGTGCTCATTATTTCGAAAGTCTACTTTACAAATTGGTATTTGACTGTTCATTTAACAGGCCAAATTAAAATTTTTTTCTCAATAATAATGACCATATCTGTCAGGAGAGAGAAGTTCACAAAATCTTAAGGGTGGGAATTGTATATCTTTGAGATCATAAGCAAAATTAAACTAATGAAATATAAAAAGACATAAATTGCAACTAAAATGTCTTTTTTTTTTCTTTTCCCTTCAGACTGTGAAAGTCTGAATATGAAGCACATAAAAGACTTGAATTCTTTTTATTGATATGACAACACTTAATATAAACTACCTGAGCAATTTATCATCTCTCCATTCTGTGCAGCATATTAAACATATAATATTAGCTAATATTACAAGGTAAATGAAATATGCATTGATAATTTATATCTAAAATAAATGGCCATTGATAAACGTGATGATTTCTCAAGAGGAAATGAAGCATTTCATTAACCTTCAAAAATGATTCCCACTTTGTAATAAACTATCTGAGACTCTTTTTAGTGTAACTCTGTTTATTTGATAAAATTCCCAAAAAGAAGAACATTTTGTCGAATTATTTGATATTTTAGAAATATTTGTTTGAATTGATAGAATTATTTATGGCAGATCATTTTATGTTGATTAATTGAAACATAGAATGCTTGAGTGATCAAGAAAGGGCAAGGGTCAGTTAAAATTGCTGACCTGCATTGGGTAAAAATTGATGGTATTACTCAAGGAACATTGAGATTGATAGACAAGAAAAGGTTCCTTGCTTTGAGGGAATTCTTTCTTTTTTGCCTTTAAATAACATATCATTTTATTAATCATATTGCAGGAACTTAATTTATTGGCCAAAGAGAAAAAGACCTAACTCTTGTGCAGGTCCAGATATTGTCCTTTCACTAAGATCTTTTATTATATTCAAAGCTATTCCAGGATTTCTTTATTAGCTTCAAAATATTTTCTTTTCTTTCAAGTTTCATAAATGACAGCCAAATATTTCAAATATTAAGCCCAGATCAATATATATCTATACATAGAGACACTTTTATAATATATATCTATATACATATATACTTTTATATTTGCAACTATAGATATTTTTGAAAATATCTATTGATGTAGATCACTGCTCATTTTAAACTAATAAAAGTTAATACTATTTTATATTTAAATTTCTTCTTTCATAAAAAATTCAAAAGGTAAAAAGCAAGTAATTATCAGCCTTGCAACTAAACATTTTAAGTGAGATGTGGGAAGTTGGGGAGGGGACGATCTTTGTCATCTAATGTTGGGTGTGAGGCAAAGATCAAGGTGAAGAGCTCTGCCTTGTCTGTTGAGGATGATATGACCACAGGACTATTTATAATAGTTTTCACAGCCACTTTACATTAGTTCATAATTTTGTTGGTGATCCTCCAGAATTCATGAGCTCCAATTTGCTAGTTTGTTAGCTCTTTGCCTTATTACTGTTGCTTTGCCTTATTGCTGTTGCTTTGCCTTATTACAGTTGCTTTGCCTTATTGCTGTTGCTTTGCCTTATTACAGTTGCTTTGCCTTATTACAGTTGCTTTGCCTTATTACAGTTGCTTTGCCTTAATATTGTTGCTTTGCCTTATTACTGTTGCTTTGCCTTATTGCTGTTGCTTTGCCTTATTGCTGTTGCTTTGCCTTATTATTGTTGCTTTGCCTTATTATTGTTGCTTTGCCTTATTGCTGTTGCTTTGCCTTATTGCTGTTAATTTGCCTTATTACTGTTGCTTTGCCTTATTACTGTTAATTTGCCTTATTACTGTTGCTTTGCCTTATTACTGTTAATTTGCCTTATTACTGTTGCTTTGATTATTACTGTTGCTTTGCCTTATTATTTTTAATTTGCCTTATTACTGATGTTTTGCCTTATTACTGATGTTTTGCCTTATTACAGTTAATTTGCCTTATTAATGTTAATTTGCCTTGAATATATTGTTTACTTTATCTTTTCTTGTTATTGCTTATTGCAAACTTTGTCAATTCTGTTTGTTGGACAATTCTGTCATTTTTTTGCATTTAACTATGGAGACTCACTCCACAAAGCTTCTTACAACATTTCTTCTTCCTTCGCAGAACATTTTTTATTCAGTATAGCATATCTAATAGCAAAAGTGATAAAAACATGGACAAAAAGAAATTAAATGAAATTGATTATAATATATATCCAAAATAGATATTTAAAAAAATACATGGAAGAAATATGAAGGAATTAAATGAAGGAATTGAATAAATTATAAAAAAAAAAATAATTTTAAATTTTAAATTTTCAGAATCCCTGCTCATTCATGTTCATGTATAATCACACCAACATAAACATCACTTTAGTCGGATGAAGTCCAAAAACTGAAACATGTCACATGAAAATCTTTTTCTACTTTGTGATAGATATTCCTACAATTGCTCTTGATATATGAAAATGTATCCATTGTTTTCCCTGATTTATATTATCGATGAATATGTTTATATTACAGATAGGTATGGATGAAAGATTTTCTTACAAAAGAATATAGATGAATAAGTTTGTGTTGAAAATATAGAAGTTTATATTACAAATGAATCCAAAAGAATAGGTCTGTTAGTGAAGCATAAGATTTTTCACATTTTAATACAAGAGTTTATATAGCAGGATTGAGGATTATTATTCATATATCATTTAATTTAAAAGAAATCGTAAATATTAAATATTGATATATATATATATATATATATATATATATATATATATATATATATATATACTCAATCTGGCAGCAAGATAAAAGGAACAAATAATTAAATTGAAAATTGTGTTGTTTTGGGGAGAGTTGACTGAAAATGTTCTTTAAATACCAATCACTTAAATACTAATCACTTAAATACCAATAACTTAAACCACTTAAATACCAAACACTTAAATACCAATAACTTAAGTATCAATCACTTAAATACCAACCACTTAAATACCAATCACTTAAATACCAACCACTTAAATACCAATCACTTAAATACCAACCACTTAAATACCAACCGTACAAAAAAAATTAAATTGAAAATTGTGTTGTTCTGGGGAGAGTTGACTGAAAATGTTCTTTAAATGCCAACCACTTAAATACCAATCACTTAAATGCTAATCACTTGCCACAGTGGTAAATAAACAACTCTCTTCGACATTAAGCAGAACATAAAAATCTTTTAAATATTTTGACAATAAACTTCCAGAATTGTTATGTAGGCGTATATTCATTAATGACTTTCCAGTATAAACGGCTTTTAGTTAATCTGTTGTACTTTCTTCTGAACTTGAAGAACAATCAACTTTGGATTATTTTCCTAATGATAACTTGATAGCTAAGCTTTTGGTAAGGAGCAGTGGCAGAAGAGAGACTTGCCTAAGGTTTTTACAAACTCCCTGTTATCCACCTATGTTTCTGACCAACATTGTGCCAGCCATATTATAAATATTGAACACTGGCCAGAAACCTGAATGAGTAGCCCAAGGTCTATATTGTCTTTGCCAAGGCTTGAACCCTAGCCAACCACGTTACTACATCAGTGTCTTGAAAGTGATTGAAAATCGTTCATTACTTGCCATCTGGCCGACAGCGAGATCAGATTCCAACAATTCTAGAACAAAAACGACATTGATAGGATTACACTAGACTTCAAATTAGAAGTGTATTATTCCAAATTCTCAGAATCAAAAGATTCTTTCTTCTTTTTCTTCTTCTTTTTCTTCTTTTTCTGTCATTTTGTATTTTCTCATCTTTTTCTCGTTCTACTTTATCAATAATGCAATAATCCTTCAGAAACTTGGCGATCACAACTCCCCACAGCTTCTTTTCTTTTTATGTACAATTTCTTGGGAAAGTTAGTAGATCAGTTTCTGTTGCTTTCTCGATGGTTTGAAATTTAGCACCATTCATCTCTTAGACTGGTTGCCAGTCAAGGCTCCAATACCCAATCTCTGTTATTCCCAAGGACATTTATCCAAAAGTGAATGCAAAAGATATGGCAAGCATTTAAACCTTTTTCAGTTATTCTACTTTCTATCTTAATAAAAATTACACCACCCACATTGCCAAAATAATCATAATAATAATAAGAAACATTGAGAATGGTTTAGTGTTTATTTGAGACAGATAAATACCATTGTTAAAATTCTGATGTCTATTGGTAATAGAAAAGGAGTGAATCCGTAAGCATCTATCTTGATAAAATATCCTTGCAGTCATCATGCTTAAAATGGTTGATGGAGACGTGGGCAAGTAAGCTTGTGGGAAAACAACTCTCCCGTAGTTACCTCAGATAGTAAATTAATTGCAGCAAAATGTTGTTACCTTCCCTGCCAATCCCAATAAATATACATGGTAGAAATATTGTTATTATTGCAGTCAAGACTTGCAGTAAAAGATGATTTCTAAAAAGTCACCACAATATACCCAAGTTCTACACAAGAGATCCTCCCATGTATAATAACCTAGAAGATTAATTCACCAGATCAAGAATTTTGATCACAATCATGCTCATGATTTCCATTACCCATTAGGGTCATAGGAGCATCACTACTGCAGCCATAACAAGAGTGCTATGTCTTGGGCAAGATGGAGTTCAGCTCTCTCTTTGAATTCAGATTTTCTCCTTCTCCTAGACTGGCTGCCAACACAGGCTATAGTGCTCAGCCTGTCCTGCTATTTGGCCATAGCTGTGGTGAGAAAAGATGAATTCATAACTTCAATGTATTTGGGCATAAATGAAAGTAATGAACTTGGCTGGAAATTGAACCCATCTCTCTGATTTCTCATTTTGAACAGCTACCCATTACACTATGCACACATTTTTCCTGAATTTGGTGACATAGTTAATGTGAATTCAATACCTGGGGCAGGTACTGTAGATATAGACTTAGTGGAAAATAGAGTGAGCAGTACAAATAAGAATGATAGGAGATATTCTTAGACATGTTTAGCTAAATGAGAATGATCAACCTGAGACATTAAATAAAGTTTTCCCTTCAGCATTCTCTGAAGGTTACATGGATTGACAAGTGCCTGACTGAGGTTGGAAGGCATGACAGATAAAATATTAAGATGATAACAACAAAGATGAGGACAATAGTCCATATGTAAATAATGTAATTACTCATCCCAGAAATTCAAAAAGAAATTCTCACATTAATATTCCGTAAGATTTTCAGTTTTTTGGCAAGGTCCAGATATTTACCAAGTTTCTTTCTTTTAATCTATGTATTTCTGGAATTGTGAAATCATTATTTGGACTTCAGGAGATGGTTCCTTTGAATGTTTAAACCTCTGAAAATTTTGTGCTTTTCATTCCCAAAGACAAATAGTTATTTGTACATAACCCATGGTTTTGTATGGTCAAATATTAATAACTTGCACAGTTCTTTAAGGATGACTCTTCTCGGCCATTCTTTAATGTTTTTCCTCCTCTTTCTAGTCACCCATCTCTTCTTTTTATATGTTAACATCATCTTCTCCGATGTCCAAAGTTACATGCACTGTTATTAGTTTTCTTGATTTGTAATGCAGATTTCTGAGCTTTTCTCTTGACAACTTTAAGGATTAAGAATAAAAATTAAAAATGTCTAGATATTTATTTCTTTCAATTCCTTTTTTCCTACAAAATGTGTTTCTTCTTGTTCTTTTGAAAAATTCTTTGCTTTTTTTATTCATTTTGTTAAGTTTTTATTTTTTTGGTGGTGTTTACTTTTTCTTTCCCAGTGAGAATTCTGCTAATTTCCCATTTAGGTAGTTTGAATTGTTTATGTTCGTACAGATTTTCTTTTCGTTATCAAAATAGGATTTCCCATTTCTCAGTTGTATGAGTCCCCAATTCCTTTTTGCTTTTGGTAAAGATTTTGGAGCTACTGAATTATTTTCTGATTTCCTAAGGAAATAAATTTCATCATAAGTTATCCAACATCACCTGATGAGGAACAATTTTTAAAATTCTTAAACATAGAAAATTTTGTGTAATGATGTAAAATATTATAATAAAAATATTATAATATATATATATATATATATATATATATATATTGATAATATTACTGGTCAATATATATATATATATATAAATTTCCAAGAGGATAGAATCCAAGTAGAACGGAATATCCAGGACAGAGTCAGAATATAATATAAAAGGCTCAAACGCTAATATTCCATGGTTATATTTTATTACATTGGAATGTTCATCAGACCTACAAATTTGTAGGTCTGATGAATTGGATCGTGATTACAATTCCATTGTAATAAATTATAACCATAAAATATTAGCGTTTGAGCCTTTTATATTATATTCTTACTCTCTCCTGGACATTGAGTTCTACCTTGATCCTATCCTCTTGGAAATTTATATATATATATATATATATATATATATATATATATATATATACGAGCAGCATTACCCAGCATTGCCTGGGTTTATTCAAAAAAAGATCACGAACTTCATCTAATCTGTAAAGTTAAAATAAAGAAGATTTTTCTTTAGTGCCTCTTATTTATATGGCAAAAAATTATAATGACATGAAGTGTGAAAGCATTTATTACAGGAGAAAGTTGTTTTTTACAGAAGCACAGAAGATACAAAAAAATTGTCAGCAAATGAAGAGTACATTAATTGCAATCGATCTTCGAAAATTGTTGAGGAGAAATGCTTTGTTGACAGCTTTTGCTCAAACTACATCGAATGAACAACATGCATTGGAAAGAGAAGAAATTCAATAAAGATTTATCCCAGCAGCCATGCCAAGGATGAAAACCAACGTTCACAAAGACTGTATAGAATTGTTCTTTGCCCCTCAGTTTCGACAGCTTGAGTAGCAGAAGTTCTGGCAGCGTTCCTTCCTCATCTAGTTAATCATTGCTCATTAGTTTCTGCTGACCTTGCATTAGCTGTATGAATAGCATTTTGTGTCAGTCTAATTTGAATTTCTTGTTACAAAGCATTTCTTCTCCGTGCTTTCATGCGTTTGGCTGTAGTAGTAGCACATCCAAGTGAAGGATTTTGCTTTCTTGGCATTACTGTCAGGCTGTAGTAGGAGGGGTTTGGCTAAGCTTTATGAATAAAAATGAAGTAATCAATTAAAAAGCAAGAATATTATACATATTAATGGAAATATAGCCACAATAAATTAAATGCAAGTTTATAAGGGAGACCACGGGAATGTGGTAAACAATTATAAGCAAGCTTGTAAAGTTAGGATTTATCTAAAAATGGACTACCAAGAAAACGTTCTAGTGATAAAAATAAAAATTAACATACAGCTAGAAACCTACTCACTATGAACGTTACAATGTACACGCTAAGTTTAGCATAATTATAAATGAATCGAAAGAGGGTCTTTACATTATTATAAGTGCATTTTTTAGAATAAAACTGTCAAACTTTTATGGCTCAAGTTCCAAATATATTAGTAAGCATTATTTAAACGCTGATTAGAAGATGATAAATACATAATTAAAAATTGTCATTTATGCTAAAACTTTTTTAATAATATGATTTTCACAAATTTAAATTTAAAGTATCAAAAATTCAAAATATACATGCATGAAGACAGCCTACCTTTTTACTGGATGACAACTTTGATGCGAATGAGATTTTTTGCATTTATTTCATCTCATAGCACTAATGAACACTACACGTGAAGCAAAATTGATAGTATGCACTACATAACTTGATCAATCATTGCACGTGGAGCAAAATCAATTGTACACACTACATATCTCGATCAATCTTGCACACGGGTCTTATACTACGTGCACTTCTCTCATCAGTGCACACATTTGTTTGCACTTATTCTTTTTTTCTTAAGGAAGGATATAACTTTTGCCGTCAAGTTAATGCAAACTAAACTATTTCAGTACCAAAACTGGAAATCCATGGGAAAAACTGATATTTTTCCTAATGTATTTATGACACATGGGGTGTCAGTTTTGATTTTGAGTTGATTGATCTAAACACAAATTATGTGCAAATTTTCATTGGAATGCTGCTAACCACTGCAATTGAAAGTCTAATGGGGCAGCAAGGTGTTCATCTTGGGGACCCCTTATGTAGTCATATTGGGGGGCCCTTATGTAGTTTTCAAAATCTGATAATCATTTTTGATTCATTTTAAGATTGTAACATTCATGTAAAATTCTGTCGAAATTGAAGCAATTTAAAAATTTGGGTGTCACTTTGGTTCACCCTAGGAGTCCCAAATTTCAAGCCAAAGGACAGGTTTAAGACTAATAGTAATTGAAATAATAAAGCACATCTTTTTTAACTTTTCTATTTAATTGACTTTATGGCCAAGGCTGTAGACTTAATTGAAAATTTCAGGGTTCCCTGCTGGTCCCCTAATTTCTGGGGGTCCAAGTGTTGATTTTCAGTGAATTCCAAGTAACTACTTCAGTTACTCGATATAAGCTCAATATGTACTGAAATTTTCGTTGAAATTGGGGAATACTACTAGAAAATACACTTGAAAAGCAATTGAGGCATCAAGGGGTTTATAGGGTCATCTTGGGGGCTCCCTCATGCATTTTTAAAAATCTGACAACCGGTTTCTATCTCATTGTAAGAGCATAACAAACATGCAAAATTTCATCAAAATCAAAGCAATCTGAATTTTTGGGTGTCATTTTGGGGCACCCTGGGGGCTCCAGTGTTGAGAGAAACGAAAATCAATAAAGCGTATAATAAGCGTGACATTAAGTTGCATACACTTATCAAGTTTCATTAAAGTCGGCCTTAGGGTTTAGACTTCAAGTCTGAAAGTTTAAAAACAACCAAACTAATGGAAATTCCCATTTAAACATTATATTTATCGATTATCGGTTATTGATTTTTGAAAAATGACTAATTTTTTTTCCCCGACACACCCAGTATTGAGTACAATCTATGTTCCAAATTTGGTGAAAATATGCCTTATTGTTCTCAAGTAGTTTGCGAACACACGCACACACGTTTTATATATATACATAGATAATAAAAAGGCTTAAACACTAATATTCCATG
>CAHIKZ030005410.1:1237500-1245000 GCA_903632075.3 Acanthosepion pharaonis
CTGATTACTAATTCTTTCTCTAAGGTTCATAATGCTAATGTTTCTGATTACTAATTATCTCTCTAATAATCTTATTATTGCTAATGTTTCTAATTACTAATTCTTTCTCTAAGTTTCTTATTATTGCTAATGTTTCTGATTATTAATTATCTCTCTAATGTTCTCATTATTGCTAATGTTTCTGATTACTAATTCTTTCTCTAAGGTTCATAATGCTAATGTTTCTGATTACTAATTATCTCTCTAATAATCTTATTATTGCTAATGTTTCTGATTACTAATTCTTTCTCTAAGGTTCATATTGCTAATGTTTCTGATTGTTGCTAATTTTTCTGATTACTAATACTTCTTCCTGTTTATTACTGTTAATAGTGTTTCTGATTACTAATTTTCCCTCCAGGTTACTATTCAGGATTCAAGCAATTAGAAGATGGATATTAACATTGCATATAAATTTTTGATGATAGTCATCAGTGAAACAAATAAATGGAAGGAAGTTCCACAGGTGGTAAGTGCGAGAATAGAAACTATTGCAGTAGAATTTGCTGTTATATTTTGCTATTTCAACAGTAAACAGGTGGGACCTACATGCCAATCTAGTAACACACTTAAATACATGTGGTCTGGGATTCTCAGTGTGGTGTAATGGTTAGCAAGTTTATCTTGCTTAGAACCATTACAATTGAGTAGTGAGTTTGATCCTCACTGGATGACCCATACTTTCAGCTTTATGCCACATCTAAGCTGCACTTAGAAAATCACCATAAATTCATATAGTCAGGGGGCCACTGGAAAAAAGCTTTTCATGAAAATATTTATAGAAAAGACAGAGGGAAGTCACACCATGTTAGTGAGAAATTGACTGAAGTTGCGATGCCAAGTGAGGATCAATTACACTACAGCTTTTTAGGATTGTGTAAAGTACCTCCAGAGGAATAGCAGAAGCACCTGACCAGATATGGCAGCAGTATTCAATGCATGGACAAATGGTAGATTTGTAAATGTGCAAGATGGTCTCCTATGAGAAAAATTTTCCAATTAATCAGATCATCTAGAAATTAATCTTATCAGATGAATTGATGGAGAGGTGAATGTAGTAAAATGAGGGTTAAAATTTAAAAAAAAAAATGTCTAAATTTGTATACAGAACTGATTTAAGAAGTCATTGAATGGTGTTGTTTCCCTTTGTAATTAGAGTAATTTTATTCTTTTTGTTGCTTGTTTTAAGCTACTAAACACAACTACAATACCCTGATATCTACTTTAAATTGGTAAAATTATTCTGGTGGTAAGGCCTCATTGTGTGTTACCAATTATATGACTATATTGCATACTATTATTACTAACATGTTGCTTTTTATATGACTATGATTCATTAGTTATGGAAATATATTTTTTACTTTGGTTAATATTCACCTGATGGTACACATTTACCAGAATTATAATTTTACTCTTCATAAATTTCTCATTCTTTTGTTATTGAAAAGGAGAAATAAATTTTAATTAAAAACTTTTACTAAATTAAAACAAAATTCAAATACATTTCACATTTGTTTACCATTAATACCTGTTATTAATTTCTATAATTAA
This sequence comes from Acanthosepion pharaonis, assembly GCA_903632075.3. Taxonomy (NCBI): domain Eukaryota; kingdom Metazoa; phylum Mollusca; class Cephalopoda; order Sepiida; family Sepiidae; genus Acanthosepion; species Acanthosepion pharaonis. The sequence goes on from CAHIKZ030005410.1 coordinate 1,239,091, forward strand.
TTAATGCCTGTTATTAATTACAATATAACATTCCTTAATAATAACAATTATCATGATTATGTTTTCTATCAACCAAAATATTTTTAGTGACAAAGATTGTACACATGCTTAGGGATAAAATATTAGTTTTTTTTCTTTTTAAATCTGTTTTAAGTAACATAAACTTATTCAATCATTAAAGTTAAATATAAACTCTAAATACAAAATATTAAATATTATCACAAATGATTTCTATATATTTATTTATTCAATTGTTATGGCTTCATCATATGATTATTGCCTTGTTGCAAAGAGCAATATATGAACTAAATCATTTTCTATCAATATATTTTGGGGTTTTGTATACAAAGTATGAAAAGTGTAACATGCCTGCATTTCTGGGTATGAACAAGAATGTAGTGTGACATGTTTTGTGTATTTTAAAATATTGGACACTGTCTTTTACATATAAAAATTCATTATAATTTCTGTTATTGTTAATAGTATTATTAAAATGGTCTTAATTCCATATTAGGGAAATCTGCAATGTGCACCCTTCAGTGTTTAAGCATATTTTGTTTTTGACACAGATAAAATGTTATTATTGGTAATCACTGGCAAAAGATTGGGTTTATTTTGAAAATTGTAAGCATGGAGTGATAGATCAAGGACTGTTGAAATAGAATCTGATGATTTTTGTTGAATACTTTATTCTGAATTAATACAAAACCTGGAAACAAACTATGCAATGCTTTAGTAAATATTTGGTTTATTTGAATGACACTTTCAACAATAGGGCAAAAAATAAATTGGACAAGATTTTATAAATTTCCATTTCCATGTTCCATTTCAAGATTTCCAACTAAAAATATGATAAAATGTTGTCTCAGAATTTTAGAGATGACTGAGAAGAGAAGAAGAACATAATCAACAAAAAAATTATATAAGTTGAAATACATCCTAACATAATGACAACGCTTGACCTCAGATTTTTAAGGAATGGGAAAAAGTGATAATCCTAAAGGTTAAGGCATAGTTGGAAATAGAAGATGAGGATTTTGTTGGTTTGTAAACAGTGACTATTACGGCTAATAATGCAAGACTCTTCATTAAATTGAATTGAGTTCTCTCAGTCACTGTGTGTTTATCTAAGAATAAATATGGTAAAATTCGCCTTCATCCCTGACGTGAGCCAATGGATTAGTGTTAGAATCTACGACTGACACCAATTCAGTTGGATTCAATCATAGCTAGAGGCAACCAAATGTCTAGCCACACTGATGAGCTGTGATAAAGTGAAACAGTCTGTCTGTGGATGACATATATATATATATATATATATATATATATATATATATATATATATATATATATATATATATGTGGATGACAATATATATGCACCTGCAAAATTTATTTCAGTTGAGCTCTCTGGGGAGGAAGTGTGGGTTTGTAAACAGTGACTATTACGACTAATAATGCAAGACTCTTCGTTAAATTGAATTGAGTTCTCTGAGTCACTGTGTGTTTATCAAAAAATAAATACACTAAAATTCACCTTCATCCCTGTCGTGCAGCAATGGATTAGTGGTAGAATCTACAACTGACAGCAATTCAATTGGGTTTCGATCCTAGCTAAAGGTAACTGGACATCTAGCCACACTGATGAGCTGTGATACAGTGAAACAGTCTGTCTGTGGATGACAATATATATATATATATATATATATATATATATATGGACAATGAGAGGTCATTTCTTTGATGTATATCAAAAAGAAAGGCATCAGTAAGAACTTTAGTCTTGGGAATTAATAAAGTTATGTAAATCTTCAAGATTTGATGCAAACATTGATACTCTATTTACAAGACAGAAAAATATGCTAAGGATTGATGAAAATTTAGAAATCGAACATCAACCTTGAGAGTCAGTGAAGCAAAAAAGGGAATTATGATTGAAATTAAAATATTTTAAAATTTCCCAATATTCAAATACAAACCTTGAGAATCATTCAAGTAAAAAAGAAAATGATTTCAGTTCACTAATTTCTGCAGAAAAACTTCCACATATTTGTTGATTTTATTAATTCAAATACTGGATCCTCAACCTTTCCTTTGCTGTCACTATTTATATACACTCATTCTTATATTCATATATATATATATATATATATATATATATATATATATATATATATATATATATATGGATATAAACTACAGGAAAACAGTTTGGGGTCACCTCGCATCTCTTTAAAAGATACTTTTAAATGAAATATTTTTGTATTTTTTCAAAATATAAAAGTAAAAGATAAAGTTTCACTAACTATAATGCATTTGCTTTTATTTAGAGAAAAATAAATACTTAACTATAAAAAATTATCATACAACACCATCATATTTTGTTTATATCAATAAAACCACCACCTGCCTTAATTACTGCTTTACAAATTCTTGGCATTCTTTCCAACACTTCAAATACTCACTGTCACTCTTTGAATATTCTATTTGAACTTCCCTATCCAATTCATCATATTCTAATTCAATGGTTAAGAAGCCAGGACATAATTTTCAAAATTTTGTTATTTTTTTTTTTTTTACTTGAGACAATTTTGACATAATTTAGAAGAGTGTTTTGGATCATTCTCTTGCTTAAAGGTGATTATTTTCCAATTATGCATAAGCTCAATGGTATAAGCTCAATATGTCTTTGCCAAAATTGAATGATTTTTTTCTTATTTCATGATTTCTTTGACCTGAATCAAATCTTGTGTCTTCTCTTACTCAAAATGCCCACACACAATAACAGAACCACCACCATTCAGTCTCTCGTCTGGCTTTCTTCTCACATATACTCCCTTCTTACTACCAAAATGTTCAATTTGAACTCCTCTTCTGTCCACAATACATCTTGCCCCTTCTTTCAATCTGCAGTTCTTACACTTTTTTGTTCATAACAGTCTTTTCTGCTTATTCTCCTTCCATAACTAGAGTTTCTTGATGGCTATGCACCCTTGAGCCCTCCTGATTTAAGTTAATTTTTCAAAGTTGAGAGTGACACTGATTTCTGTTAAGAGAAATTAAGTTCAGCTGTCAACTCTGGGGCAGTTTTCCTTCTCTTTCATTTGCTCTCATTAATCATGTGATTATCTTCAGCAGCAGTTGTCCCTTTTGGTGCTTCAGCTCTTTTTCTATCAACATTTGTGTCATTTTCTAATTGCCTTTGTAACAAATATTCTGTCTAGAAATCTTCAATTGCTTGGCAATTTGTCTTTGAGAGTAGCCTTCTTTGAATAAAATTTTAATTTGTGCCCTCACTTTAATGCTTACTTGCTTTGATTTAACCATTTTTCACAAATTATAATTATTATTATTATTATTATTATTAAACCTTCTTTATTAGTGAAATTTTATCTTTTAATGCAAGGTGGCCCAAAACCATTTACTTGTAGTATGTGTGTGTGTTTTTGTTTTGCCCTTGTTTTATTAACCAACCTATCTATTTTATATATGTATATATATATATATTTTCAATTAACCATATAGATATACAATAGCATTTCTAAATTCTTCTAGTTGCTAACAACATTTTGTTTGTTGTTTATAGATACTTTATTTCAATAAATTCATTTCATTTTCTGCCTTGAAAAAGTACATATTCGACGAAACACATCAGCTAAAACCATGGTTTTCCTATTGTCTCTTTTTCCTTTATACATATATATATATATATATATATATATATATATATTGTATCTATAAAAATTCAAATGTAAAATGAAACTTGAAATCATAGAAAACATCTTCCATAAAACTTTGGTAAATCTTTGATCTGAATAATTCATAGAATTTTAATGATCTGTCTTTGTCTTGCTTTTCCCATCATATCTTTACAAATCTATTTCGACCTGACTTGCAATATAAATAATGAAAGATTGGGTGATGAGTTTCTGACCAACAGATGTTTTCTGTTTCAATATTCTAACCACCATCTGTTTGAAGACCATGTTGAGACATCTTTATAAAGCCATATTTAATACAGGAATATGTAAATTGGGACTTTCTATTAAACTTTATAACTGTAATATTATTCATCCCCCGTGAATCAAGGTGGAAAGAATTGAGTGAAGGAACTCGGTTATTTCAAAGATAAATCACCAAAGAATTTGGAAATCAGGTACTATAAGTTGGATGTGTGGTGTGAGGATGGTGTAATGAGAATGGAATGAGGAACTGAAGAGCCTAGTTCAAAATCCAGTCATGTGCGTAACATTCAATTACACATAAATACTCTTGGATGACCATGAATGAAAAAGAGACATGATCACCGAAGTGTTTTCACATCTACTCTTACTATCTTGTTAGACTAATATCCTCATCTTTTATTTCAAGAGCTGTTGCTAACTAAAAGGAAAGTGATTCATTGCACCTTCTTGGGCTACCGTTCTCAACTGACATGAAGTAGAATTCATTGCTAGGTCAGCTGCTAAGAAAGTTCATTCACTGTGTCATGCGAAATAATTTTACTCTCCAGAATCTATGATACATATCTATAATTAGAACATTAATGCTGCATATGGTAGGATGCCCCTGCTATTTACCTTGAACTCTTTGATAAAATCCAAAGAAGAATCAGCAGTTTTATTGGTCCTGATCTGGCAACTTGGATTCAGTCACATTCCCAGTGTCATAAGGTTGCCTCTCTTTACCTTATCTATAACTACTTTTATGGTAATTGCTCAGATGAGCTGTTCACTGTGGTACCTAGACTTTTTGAATTTAAGTACAGTACTAGACTGGTGCCAAAATCTCATCAATTTAGAGTTGAGCAGGCTAGATGTAGCTGTAAGTTCTATGCTGACAGTTTCTTTTCTCGCACTTCTCACTTGTGGAACTACCTTCCGGGTCCATGCTTTCCATCCAACTTTAATCTGCAAAAAATTAAATGCAATGTGAATTGCTATTTGTTGTCCTCCAGATTATTTTTTTCTCTTCCTGCTCATTATTAATATTTCTGTTCATAATTCTTCCACACCCATTAGCCCCTTGTGTCAATGGCTTTAATGTCTTCCATGGGGTGAAACTGATCAAAACAAAACTTATAATAAAGTTATTTCATTCTTTTTAATTTAGAAAGGATTTTTTTCTGATTTGAAGTGTAAATTTCCTCTTAGTGTCCATAAAATCAAGAAATTATTGATTCACCAAGCATCTATGCAAAGATTATAAAGATTTCAAATTATGATAATAGTGCATTTTATAATTTTACTGACAAATAACATTTATAATCTTACTACAATGGAAAAAAATAGTAACTTTCAATACTTCAAAAACTAATCTGTCTATATTTCTGAGATGAGGTATAATGTACACTATTTACTCGGACTATCATCCTCATCTTTGTTGCCATATTTATCACAACATTTTGGCACAATGTATTCAAGGATACGTAGCACAGTGGATAAAGGTGTTAGTTAAATCCAGTGACAGGACCCAAAGAGTGTGAGTTCAATACCTGTTTAAGGCAGTGGAGAACTTGGAGAGGGAAATTAACATGAGATAACTGATAACTCACATCCATTAGACATGGCATGTTGAACTAGAACAGTCTACCCCAGCGAGTAAAATAAAGGGTTCAGTTCAACATTCCAACCACCTGAAGAAGGCCAGAGCATACAATGGCTGAAGCATTGTAATAAATATGGCAACAAAGATGAGGATGATAGTCCAAGAAATGTAAATAGTGTTCAAAAACCAAACCAATCACTTTACAGAATTTTGACTAGTCACAGTGAGTGGTTGTACTGAGTGACTTTATGGGGTTCATGTTCACTCCAGATCTCAAGTGGAAGTCATATATATGATCCCTTTTCTATTCCATAGCTGAGAAGGAAGTTTCACTCAAACAGCTTCTTTCTAAAAGCTGTTATT
>CAHIKZ030005410.1:1250000-1287500 GCA_903632075.3 Acanthosepion pharaonis
GAAATAATGACAAAGAATGAAAGACCGAAAGAATGAAAGAAAGAGAAAATAGAAATGGAATGATCAAAACAATTAGAAAAATGTTACACATGATCATTGCTGTTGTATAAATTTAATAAAAATTAAATCAATTGTAAGAAAAAACAAGAAACAATAACATTTTGTTTTTCTTACTTCTGTGAATATAAAGTGAGAAGTATGTGTCATCAGCGGAGCTTGGTGTAAATTAAAAATTAATTTAAAATTCCAAAAGAGACTAGAATGATTTATGAAGCTAAGTTGTGATTGCAGAATATTTCAGTTGACCTCTTGACCTAATTTAATTTTAACTCAGATAGAAGTTCAGTAATGCCCAAAAGTAATCCTAAAAAATAACTTTATAAAATTTGCTAATTTTTTTTACATTGGCTGTTAAAACTTTTTCCAGAAACTGAGGTATCTTAGTAATTTTATAACGATAGTTATCTTCTGATATGAGATTAATTTCTAAGATCAATGGAGTGAAAAATCAAGTTTCTATTGTGGATAAAAAAAAATTTATTTTTTATTTTTACTGGTCCATCTGCTGGAATTTCATGTCAATTAAATTCTGACAATGATGGCATTTTCAAGATCTCTGGGATTGGCAGAACTCAGGCACTTGCATTCTGGGAATGACATTTGCCTGAAGCAGTATACTTTTGAAAATTACATAAATAGTTTAACCATACAGAGGACAGGATAGGAAGAAGTTATTCATTGGTCACTCCTCACCACAAAACAGAGTAAACATTGTTACAAATCTGCTTGTTTGGCAAATGCGACATGAGACATGAGGTATTTGTGCAAAAGATTTTCTGATAGTCACATGATTATTCAAGATTTCAGATTAAAATAACAGTGCTTAAGAATTTAAGCTGTACTTCCCTTTAAAAGAGTCAGTGGAGTGTGCAAAGCTTGACGAGGTTAAACCAACCTGGAAGTAATACTATAGTATAAAGGAAGAGAAGCAACCACTAAAGGCAAGCCTTTCAAGTTGATGATAGTTTTTTAATCATATCACCCCATGCAAGGCAGTAAAGCCACTAAGACACAAGGGGTTACTGAGTGAGAAAGAATAGAGAAAAAAGCAAAACATTATGAAGAAGTGAGAACAATAGAAGACTAATCGAGACAACAGTAGATGACAATTGACATTGCATTTAAATTTTTGAAGATCAAAGTTGGTTGGAAAGCATGGAGCCAGAAGAGAGTTCCACAAGCAAGAAAAACACTGTTAGCAAAGAACTTATGGTTATATCTAGCCAACTCAACTGTGAATTGATGAGACCTTGCTGCCAATCTAGTACTGCACTTAAATTCTTAACATCTAGCTACAGTAGTGAAGAGTGATATTTATTTCCACTGCAATACAGAAAATGTGGCACAAGGCCAAAAATGGGGAATAGGGAAATAGTCTTCTTCTGTCTTAAATTTAAACTTAGCTAACCACAAACACTGACCCAAACATACAAATAATATTCCTAACACCAAAACAACACATACTTACTTACCTTTCTTACTACAACCACCATAATGCCTCATTGTCTCTATGAAAATCCTAAATAGTCCCCATATGTACAATTCAGTGTCTGTTGGGGAAGGAGAATAAAACAACAATATAAAAACTAGCCCCAATGAGTATTTACAATTTGAGTACAAATCTATTTACAAGAAACTAAACAAAATAATGTTAGTAATACCCCCCCCCACAATCCTTAAATGTGGCAGAAATATCAGTTAACTATAGTGAAGAGATCAGCCAAACATTAACCATAAAAATATTTATGGAAAAGGCACAAGTAAACTACTTTAGTAAGGAAAATGACTGAAGCTGAGATGCTATGTCAAGGCTAATAATATAGCTGATTCTTCTTTTGATTAGATCAAAAATCTCTAGTGATACACTGGAGATATGTGGCAGCAATATTCAAAGCATGAGCGAATGGTAAACTTATAAATACGTAAGATAGATTCAGAAGAGAAAAATCGTCTAGCATGACACAGTGAGCCAAGTTTCTTAGGATCTGACTTAAAAATAGATCAAATATAATCTTTCCACTTTTGTGTCAGCCGAGAATGTTAGCTGGAAAAGGTGCAATGAGTCACTCTCATGGAGATTAGCATCAGCCATATTAATGGGAGAGGCAGGAAATGGTTTCAACTTTAACCAGAAGTCTTTCTATGCTCATCAGCATATGTACACTGGCATAATACAAAGGCTAATGTCATAATTTTTCAAGAATGAGAGTTATGCTTTTAGATATTGGTCTAAGTCATTTACATCCAGATTAAGTGAAGAAATCAACACATTTACACAAGGAGAAATGTGGCTGCTGTAATATTTTGGATGAATATTTGATCAAGAAAAGAAAAAGTATGAGAATAACAGAAGAAGAAATGAAATCTTCTTGTGTTCAACTGATACGTAAAAATGGCTTGAGAGTCAAGGGGAAACATTTTGGGATAAAAACAAGTCAAGATATGGATACAAGCCCCATAAATTCATTATCTAATATCACTTGCCTCATGGCTGAAGTCGTTGAATATTTTATGACATAACATTTTGCCCCACAAATGAGAAATAATTATTTAAGAATCTGTCAAAAGGAGAAATTGAAAAATAAATCAAGAATATTATAGAATAGAAAATAATAACATTTAAGAAAATATATTTGAAGCTATAAGCATTTACCTGGTTTGGATGATAGGTAAATATTGGTCATTTATATCTGAATCTATAAATTTTTGCCTGGTTTGGGTGATAGGTAAATATCGGTCATTTATATCTGAATCTATAAGCATTTACCTGATTTGGGTGATAGGTAAATATCGGTCATTTATATCTGAATCTATAAGCATTTACCTGATTTGGGTGATAGGTAAATATCGGTCATTTATATTGAATCTATAAGCATTTACCTGATTTGGGTGATAGGTAAATATCGGTCATTTATATCTGAATCTATAAGCATTTACCTGATTTGGGTGATAGGTAAATATCGGTCATTTATATCTGAATCTATAAGCATTTACCTGATTTGGGTGATAGGTAAATATCGGTCATTTATATCTGAATCTATAAGCATTTACCTGATTTGGGTGATAGGTAAATATCGGTCATTTATATCTGAATCTATAAGCATTTACCTGATTTGGGTGATAGGTAAATATCGGTCATTTATATCTGAATCTATAAGCATTTACCTGATTTGGGTGATAGGTAAATATCGGTCATTTATATCTGAATCGGCATTTTACCTGATTTGGGTGATAGGTATCGGTCATTTATATTCGAATCTATAAGCATTTACCTGATTTGGGTGATAGGTAAATATCGGTCATTTATATCTGAATCTATAAGCATTTACCTGATTTGGGTGATAGGTAAATATCGGTCATTTATATCTGAATCTATAAGCATTTACCTGATTTGGGTGATAGGTAAATATTGGTCATTTATATCTGAATCTATAAGTATTTACTAATAGATAATAGTCTCTCTATTGAGAAGGTCTTTCCCCTCTGCAGAGTATTCAGTCAAACTATTCTAGTCTCAACTCATAGATCACTCAGTTCATCAGTGTACATCAGATAAGAGAACAATAGACAAAGTATTTGTGCTTTCTATAATTAGTTAAGGTAATTAGTTTTTTGATAAAAAGTATTTCTCAAAACTATTTGAATATTTTGGAATTGCAGATATACTGAAATTTCTGAAATGGTAAAGTTTTATATTAAGCTAAAAATACACATTGTTGGTAAGTAGAACTGGCTAAATATTAAATAAAATAACATACATTTGTAAGGCACTAAGTGACTATTGAATTCATTAGTATAACTAGCTGATCTTCAAGATGAGCTTCCAAAGCAGCAGTCTGTTGTAAGTACCGCCTACATTTATGTCATCAAAGAGACATGCTAAAAAATGTATTTCTTACTTAAAATTTCTATATAAATTTTACTTAGCTTGAAATATTATTCGTGTCTTTGATGGTGTAAATTGTTGAGTATCTCAAACTTCAAAGTACATCTGAATGTCCACGTGTCTTGAAGCAATTTTCTTTGACAACTGAAGATCCATTGGCAGGAGTTCATTTTACTACATGGGAGACAAGACATGAGAGACTGTCACCTCCAAAATCTGTGCTTCTCAGGAGATCTGTATTAATGTTAATACCTGATTAATCTCTGATTTTATGAAATATTTTTTGATATCATACCTGACAGCTAACACTAGCAAGTTTACAGACAGATCTGAGAAAGAGGGAAGACAGTGAGAGAGAGAGAGAGAGGGGGAGGAAGAAGAGAGTTATAAATGTAAGTTGATAAAAATATATATTTCTGATTAACCACCCACCCCCTACTATCACCACTAATCAGAAATAAGGAAATTTATTTCATCCATAAAGAGGGTATGCCCACCCCTACCTACCACCCTCTCCCCAAGTGTTTTTTTTTTAATCATTTCACCCCAAGCAAGGTGGAAATGCCACTAATACACAGGGGGTTACAGGGAGTGAAAGTGAGAGAAAAGACTGAGTATAGGGAGGATCGAGGAAAGGACAAAAATATAAATAGGATCCTAGAAGATGGCGATTGAAGATTGTACTTATCAGGGAAGTAAGTAAATGGAAGGGAGTTCAACAGGTGAGAAGTGTGAGAAAAGAAACTGTTGGAGAAGAAGTGGTGGTTGCATTTAGCAATTTCAACAGTAAACAGGTGAGACTTAGATGCCAATCTAGTGACATGCTTACATTCATGTACTAGGGTCACCAGAGGAAAAAGTATATCAGAGAAAATGTGATGAAAATATTTGTAGGAAAGACAGAGGAAAGCCACGCCACGCCATGCCACATCAGCGAGAAAATGACTGAAGTCAAGATGACAAGTCAGGATTGATTACATCACAGATCCTTCTTTCGATTTTGTCAAGAATCACAAGATGAATAGCAGGAGCACTAGACCAGATATGGAGTACTATTTAATGCATGGACTAATGGTAGATTTGTAATTGTGCAAGATAGACTCTGACATAAAATATTTTTTGGCAGAACACACTAACTGAACAAGAAAGTTGAATGTCTTGGCCAAAACTGTCTGAACTAACACTAGTGTTCATGTAAGTTGTATGCTTTTTGCTTTTGAACATGTCGAAATTTGCCGTTTTTCAACATTCATCCTGTTTTTCTTTTTCTTTTTCATTTATTTTTCCTTTTCCTTCTCTCAAGTCATATATTATGATTATTATCATAACATATTACTATTACTGTTATTTGTTCTTGTTCAAATGTGCATATTACATTAGTAATTATGCAACATTTTCTTTATTTTCAATTAATTTAAGAAATATCTGTCCACCACTAACCGTGTTAACGCATTGAATTTGCAATCTGGCTGACCATCACGGTGATGGAATAATCAGTTAAAGAATCAGAAGATTAAACTAATTTTCCACTCAGTTTTAAGTTAATGGATGGTATCACAACTTAAGTTAAAATTTAATAGAATAAACAGAAGCTGCACTAACACTGTAACTACAGTCCTCTTTTAGGGGTTACAGAGAGTTGTAGAAAGAGCAAATAGGAATGATAGAGGAAAGGATGAAGAAAAGGATAGGGGATAGATCAAGGCATCTGGAGACATCGATTGAAAGTACATTTCAATAGTTGGAGATTATAGCTATCAGGGAAACAGGAAAAGGGGAGGGAGTTCCACACGAGAGAGGTGCTAGACATGAAGCTATTGGAGTAGAAGAGACGGCTATATTTAGGAGTTTCGACAGTGAAAGGGTGCCAGCCTAGTAGAACGCTTGAATTCATGAAGTCTGGGAACCAGTGAAAGCAGTTACCATGAAAGTATTTGTAAAAAAGACAGAGGGAGGTGACGGCACATCTGTGAGAAAGCGACTTGAGACAAACAGAAGGGGCACCAGACCATATATGGCAGCAATACTCCATGCAAGGGTGAATGATTGATTTCTAGATTTGAAGGATCGACTCCAATGAGAAAAGTTTCCTTGCGGTGGATGAAGCTATTGACTCAATGTATTTGTTCCATCTCAGGTCAGCAGTCAATATGAGACCAAGTAGTCGCAAAGAGGAGCTCTCGAGTTGAGCGTCTTACATTCTAATGGGGGGGGGCAAGGATGTTTCTCTGTGATGAGTAATAGAGAGCAGTTTTGTTTTTGAGGCGTTAAAGTTAACTGGCCAATTCCTGCCCCAGTTCACAAATGATTGGAGGTCCTTTTTGAGATGAATGGGCAGATTAGTTTTGTCAACGACACTAGATTTGTTTTTAAGGCAGGAGTAAATTGTAGTGTCATCCACGTAGATGCCTACTTGAAACCTAACGAAATAATGGTTTGATGTATATTTGAATTTAAGCAGAAATTAGTCAGTGGGTCATATCCTGGTGCACCGGACATTAAGCATTTCAAAAATAAGTTATCTCGGAAGATACTTAATTTGTAATGCTGAATTCTGGGATTTGTTCGCATGTATCTCACACTCAGATGACAAAAGTATTTTTAATTCTCCAGTCATTGATATTTTGTCTTACTAAGCTAAAAGTACATTTTGTTGGTGTTGTATTTGTTTGTTTGTTTTATTAATAGAAGTAGATAGATCTACATATTGCCTATTCCATACTCCTTCCCTTTCTATTGAACAGGAGTTAAGGGTTATCCCTTGTTCTCTGTCTATGATGCGTTTTCCTGGTTTCCTTTTTCTGAAACCTTAATAAGTGTGGCTGTCATGAACTTCTGATGATATATTTTTAAGCATATCACCCCAAGCAAGGTGTGAGTGTCACTAGCATGCAAGGGGTTACAGAAATTGAGAGCAGGAGTAAAGAGCATGTTTGAGGAAAGGATGAGGATCACGATCAAGGCATCAGATGTTGATTGACATTGCATTTGAATATTTGAAGATTATAGCTATCAGGGAAGTAAGTAGGAGGAAGGGAGTTCCACTTATGGGAAGTGCGAGTTAAGAAGCTGTTTGATTTGAAGTGATGGCTACATTTAGTCATGTCAGCAGTGAAAGGGTGGGACCGAGATACCAACCTAGTAGCAGGCTTAAATTCATGCAGTTTGGGAACCAGCGAAATTAGCTTGTCAGAGCAGTTACCATGAAAATACTTGTAGAAAAGACAGAGGCAAGCCACAGCATGTCCGTGGGAGAGTGACTGTAGCTGAGATATCAGAGATGACTGAATGGTGGCTACAAATCCTAATCATGAGGGTAGCAGGTTAACAGGTTTGTAGTTGCCTCATCCCTATTGTTAGTGGGGCTTACAGCTATATAACATTGAAAGATTGGTTCCTGTACAATCACTAAAGTTAAGCAACATCAATCCTGGTCAGTACTTAGATGGATGCCACTTTTGCCTCATCCCTATTGTTAGTGGGGCTTACAGCTATATAACATTGAAAGACTGGTTCCTGTACAATCACTAAAGTTAAGCAACATCAATCCTGGTCAGTACTTAGATGGATGCCACTTTTGCCTCATCCCTATTGTTAGTGGGGCTTTCAGCTGTATCACATTGAAAGACTGGTTCCTGTACAATCACTAAAGTTAAGCAACATCAATCCTGGTCAGTACTTAGATGGATGACCACTTTTGAATATCAGGTTCTGTAAGCTTGGATGTGCATGTCATGCAATTGATAATGGCTTGGAATTATTTATCGAGTTCCAATTCTATTTGGCTTCATTATATTTACTTACATGCAAATACCCTCTACAAAGATATACATGTCATATACATCTCGTTGGTTCTCACCTATATGCTTGGCCACTATAGCCTACAGGAATCATTATTTCCATCAGTACCAGAGTGACATGTCTGATTGCAGCAGACGTCTCTTTTTCACTGTTTGTAATGAGTGCAAGTATGTCCTCAATGAAGCAAAGTCACTATTTGCTGATAGAATGAGACACTCTATAGCATCTTACAAGTTTGATTCTAGGGAGCACTGCAAGAGTGCATTGAACATTAACAAATCCTCAGTCCCTCCTTTCTGTGAACAATTTGAAGTAGTGACTGCATATAAAGGTAGAGTGTTTTGCCCAGAAGTTATCTTCCAATTCCACTCCAACCTCATCTGAAATACCTCTGCCTGATTTTCCTCCTAGGCTACACTGAGTGACATGTGCATATTTTCTGGCACCTTCTCTAAATTAGACCCCTACAAGGCAAGTGGATGTGATGGGATCCCTGCTGTCATCCTAAAGAAATGTTCTCGTTCTCTCCAGATTTACAACAAATGCCTTACAGCTTGCTGGAAGTCTTTCTCTGTAGTTTCTGTTTTTAAGAACTCTGGGGATCTGGGGAAACCTCTGATCCCCTCAAATTATTGCCCTATTAGTCTCTTACCTCTTTTTGGTAAAGTATCGAGGCCTTAATTAATGCTGAATTGGTAAAGCATCTTTGTACGAAAGAGGATAGTGAAAATTATCAATTATTAATTTGATATTACCCAAAATTATTTCTCCTGTAAAAAATGTAATGCACACAGTACATGCACTGCATATATAGACCATTTGCCCATTATATATATATATATATATATATATATATATATATATTAGGAAATATACATAATATCTTACATTATGTATATTTCTTAATATATATATTAAACAGGTCTGTTTTTTCTTACACTATAAAGTATTTATATGTATTTGTATATGATCACTGCACATATACCTACCTATATTTCCTATTTGTATGTATATATATATATATATATATATATATATATATATATATATATATATGCACATTTCTTTGAAAACAGCAGACAATGTGCTTTTATTTAGTTTTTTATACAATTTCACATGCGATCTAATAATTTTTTCTTTCTGGATGAGAAATTATATAAAAACTTTTTATCTGAGCACTTTCCGCTATACATTTAGCCATTTTCAAGGATTATATTTTAACTGTTAAAATAAGAAATAGTTTGTTATATGTTTGTTTTATAAAATGTTTTCATTTTTCAAAACACAGTCAAGATATTATGTCCATGTTCAAAGTTAATATTATTAAGTGTTGGTTTGTTTGTTTTTATTAATAAGGCTTCCATTATTTTTAGTCTTTTTTTGCATGTAGATGATGCTATTATATTAGTGTTGTTAACAAGTATGTTTCGAATAGTGTCTGGTAGGTCTACATGAATATTTAAATGAGATCTAATTGGTCAGAAAGGTGTAGAGTGAATCTGCATGTCGAAGATGTTGTAGTGTGGCCTATATAATTATTCACAAATTTTGGTTATAAATAAAAGCACCTTGTCTGTCATTTTCAATGAAATATGTGTGAAGGAAGGGTTGCTGCCTAAATACACACACACATATGAATGTTGACATTAAGGTCAACAGTGTTTCATGCTTAAAAACAACCTTTAGACCATGTGTGTCATGTTTAGGCTTGACTATTTATATATGCTGGTCAATAATAAAGTCTATTGTATTATCGTGACAGATATTGGGTAGCTAGTAATGGTTATGTCACAAATTATTATTATTATTATTATTATATGATTAGTATTATACAATTGACTTCTTTTATGCACAGCAATGGCAGTGTACAGGATGGATTAAAGGAAAAATATTGTTCACTGCAATGACAATGCAAAGCAACATTAAACAAGAATAACAGAGGAGACAATTTTGCAACTTGATTGATTCAGCCTACCCACTTGGTAATTATCACCATATATATATATATATATATATATATATATATATATATATATTTAGGCACTATATCTTCATTCAAGCATGTTTCATTGATTAATATAGACATATTATGTGTATTTATTTTTGTAATAATCCTTTCTAGTTCTCTAATTATCTTCTTGATGTTAAGTTGAAATTCATCAAGGAAGGTGGCATATTTTTTGTTAACCCAAGTACTTTCAATCTCCTCCAAGATCATTGTCTTACACTCCATTTGTCAGATACAGTTTCTACTACACAACATTTAAAAACATATCCATGTCCCCCTTCACAATATGAGAAAATACTTATTGACGACACCAATATAATACACCATGAAAATACTAAACAAAAACTTCAAATTCTTGAGGCCGTTTATATCAAAAGCAACCAACAGATACTGAACAAAATTTATTATGAGTATAGTAGCAATGTTTTAAAATGCATTTGAGTTGACTAATATATATAATAAGAAGGTGCCAGAAAATATGCACATGTCACTCAGTGTAGCCTAGGAGGAAAATCAGGCAGAGGTATTTCAGATGAGTTGGAAGTGGAGTTGGAAGATAACTTCTGGGTAAAACACTCTACCTTTATATGCAGTCACTACTTCAAATTGATCACAGAGATATACTTCTTTTTATGCACAACAATGCCATTGTACAGGATGGATTAAAGGAAAAATATTGTTCACTGCAATGACAATGCAAGGCCACATTAAACAAGAATAACAGAGGACACAATTTTGCAACTTGATTCATTCTACCCACTTGGTAATTATCACCAATTGATAATTACATTTTTCAGTTGATGCAAAATGCTTTGATGCGGATAAGTCATTGCAAATAATGATGAATATATAATTGAATAAAATGTAGCTGTACTTTATTTTTGAAGAATTAAGTTGATAATGAAAAATGGAAATAATTTATGACTGAATCTAATATACAGGGTGCGATGGATAAATTGTCATATAAATTATGCAAAAATGAAAATAACATTGACATCTCATTTTAACAGTTATATTTACCAAAATTACACAAAAATATCTTGAAATACTAAAGAGTAAATTTATTCAATAAAATCGCCATTGGCTTCAACCATGTTCTCTAGAAGACTTTACAATCTCCTATAACTCTTCTGGATGGTCTCCTTGTATAAGTTGGTAAATGCTGCTATAATCCTTGCTTTCAGTTCATCTTTGGTGTTACAAGGAGTTTTGTTGGTCTCTCACTCAGCTGCACCGCACACATAATAATCAAGGGTGTTGCAGTCTGGAGAGTTATGTAGCCAGATGTAAGGGGTGATGTGGTCACAGAAATTGTCTGACTGTCATGACTGGGTTCTCCTGCTTGCATGGCATGTTGCAGAGTCCTGTTGCCAGACACAAGGTCTTCCAGCAGCCACCCTCTTGACCCAGGACAATGCTATGTCTTCAAGACACTTCATATAGGCCTTGATTTTAAATCTGAGTTTCTGTGGGTAGATGAATGGAGACATAACATTGCCATCATTAGTGATCACTCTAAACATTTCATAGTTACCGTTAGACTCATTGAAATCTTTCCGAATACTCTGTACAGTTCTCAGATTGATACTCAAACACTCTGAAATGTTGATATTGGAAGTTCTGGTATGAATGCCAAGCAATACAGCATGCTTTTTCCAAATTTCTGGTGGTGTAAACTGCATCATGGTGCTCTTTTTCTCACAAATGGTGCCCAACTGACCCTACTATACTGTGCAGTTGACAAAATCAAAAACAAACAACATACATGCACAAAATTAGAAAATATAAAATGGCGACAATTTACACCCTGTATATGTATATATACAGTGGGGAAAATAAGTATTTCATCCCCTGCTGATTTTCCGAGTTTACACAAATAGAAACAGTCAATAGAAACTTTCAGGGTAGGTCTGTCTTGAAATTGAGAAATAGAATATAAAAAAAATTCTAGGAAAATCACATTATATTTGAATTTAAATCTTTTTATAGTTAGGAACTTTTTAAAGCAAATATTTGCCACAGTATAGTGAATTGATAGAAACCTTTGTGAGATACAAAAAAAGAATCATGAATTTAAATGGATTCACTGGTAGAATACTACATTTGAAAGTTTAAAGAAAGAACTTATACAAAATCCTGTTGTTGATTTTTTTGACCTTAAATAGGAAGTGACTTTAATTACAAACACAAGTGAATGTGCTATATCATTAACCTTGTCTCAACAAAGCCATCCTATAATGTAAATTTCTAGAAGGTTAATTTCAGCCAAGGCTAACTATTCAAATATTGAAAAAAGAGTCTTAGCTATCATATAGAACAAAGACAGAGCTTACCAATTTTTATTAGGCAGGAAGTTTTTGCTTAAATCTGACCATGAACGTTTAGAGTTTATTTTTAACCCCAGGAAGGAGTTACCTAAAGTTACATCTTCAAGAATTTCAAGATGGGCCATAAAGCCCATGGCCTGTGATTTTGACATTGAATATGTGACAGGAAAGACTATTCCACATGTAGATATTCTATCAAGACTAAAGCTCAACAATGAACCATTAGAAAGACCAGGTAATTCAAAAGATGAAATATTGCACTGGATTGAAACAGATTTATTACCCTTAGAACGTCTTGCATTTGAAACCTTACAGAATCTGGGATTAAGCAAGATTGCATGTAGAATAAAAAGAAACAAATGGAGTGATTGTTCTAGGGCAAAGAGGTTGTATGAAGAGATAAGACATAAGGTTTAGGAGAGATAAGAAAAGGACAAAATTTATAAAGAACCACAAAAAAATCAAATACATCCTGAAAGAATATGGCACATTGAAGAAGAAGCCATATCTACAAACTACTACTACAAATAGGTACCTCAGCATAAGCTAATGGTTAGCAAGGCTAATCTGGTTGACCATTACTATGGAGTAATGAGAGTGATGCTCACTGGGTGCCCCTCAACTAATTTACATCATATATACAGAGTAATTTAAAGGTTGTGTTGAGTCAATCTGCCAAGTTACTTGAGAATCATCACAGAAATTCTAGCTTTTATCATTTTATATACTCTACTCACCACACATAAGCTTAGTTATGTCTGGTGCAAGGCTACAGTTGTAACACATCTAGAAAGGATCACATGTTCTACATAAAAAGATGAAGTCAGCTTGTTAATCTTTGCTTTATTGGAATTATCACAGGATGAGAAATAAACACAGATGTAGGTATTACCAAAGGCCCAAGAACAATCACAAGCCCAGCTACTAACACAGGCCCCAAAACAATTGCAATTTTAGCTACTAACACAGACCCAAGAACAATCACAAGCCCAGCTACTAACACAGGCCCAGAGTTATAAACAAGTGATAATTTCATTCATTTAATTGTCACATTATTTTATATTTAGTTTTAACTAAAAATATGAATGAACTTATAAACAGTTTTTTTTTTTGTTGCTCTCAGCTGATCAATTCATACTTCTGTCATAACAAAAATGACAATTTCTATTTTGGTGCAAAATATTAAATTTTTGTTTTGTTAGAGTTCACTTAGTTCACTAGCACAATTCATTCACTTTAATCTTGACCTTTCTCATTGATAAAATATTTCATTTTGTTAAAGCCCAATAATTCTTTCAGCTTCACTTAGATTTGAACCCAAAATAGATTTAAGCTTCTGATAGATTAGAAACTAGATCAATCAAATTTTTCAATGAATTTAAATTTTAAATAATCTAAGACTCAAGTGGGCAGATCAGATTTCAAATTGAAATGTTCCTGCAATAATTGTATGAAAAAATCATTTTGCACTTATATTTACTTTTTTAAAATTGTTTCTTAAATGTCTTCACAGAGAATTTCCTTTTTCTTACTGCAGACATGATTATTTCTTTGACTAAAGCAGGAGAAATGATTAACCTTGAAATCGTTTATTGCCATGGAAACTTTTTGATTTTTTTTTTTTTTTTTATTGAGGTCGGATTTTCAAGGCGGGGAGAACAGGAAGTAAAGGAACAGATGACACAAGCAGGAAGAGAAAGAGGAATAGGGATTGAGGAAATTATGTATTAGTGAAGGAGGGAGAAAAACAAGGCAATGAATGGAGAGGAGTTGAAAGAAAGAAGGAAGGAAAGAAAGAAGGAAGGAAAGAAAGAACAGACAATAAAAAAGAAATAAATAATAAAAAAGGGTAAGCAATAAAAAAGAAAGTGAAAATGGAAAGAAAAATATGAAAACAATGGGAAAGAAAGAAATAAAAGCAAACGGGATAAAGAAAGAGTTTATTGAAGAAAGAAAGAAACAATAAAAAAGGAAAGAGAAAGTATGAAAATATTAAGAAAAAGGTGGAAAAAGGGGAAAGAAATAAAGAAATAAAGACAAGTAAAGAAAAAGAATGAAAAGAAAGTAAGAGAGGAAAAACAAATAAAATGAGAAAAAAATGAAAAAGGGCAAATCATTAAAAAGTACCAGAATGAATGAAAAACAAATAAACTTCTTTAAACCGAAGTAAAAAAAAGGGGAAAGAATTGATAATTGAAGTAAAAAAAAAAAATGATAACACTGAAAATGGGAAGGAAAGAAAAAAGACAAAATGTCAAGAATGGCTGAATATTAACGATAGTGAAAATGTTTCCATGATATCGTGAAAGATGGAAAGAAGACAATGAAGACATTATTGCATCAAATGAATAATAATTAGAAGAAGAGGAAAGAGAGAGAGAGAGAGAGAGGGAGAGAGAGAGTGGGGTGAAATATAAATAAGAGCTCAGAGAAGTTCAAAGGTGAAGAGGAAAAAAAGGTGAAAAATAAACATTAAGAGAAAGAGGGAAAAGAAAGAGAGAAAGACAAAAGTAAGAAAAGAACAAATTTGAACAAACATATACATTCAGAGGAACACATGCATACAGCCACACGCACACACATACAGGCACGCACACATATGAATATACGCATACAAACAAAATCAATAGGTTAATAGCAAATTTATTGAGAAAACATTGATTTGCATAATAAAACCTGACATAGTATGTAGCTTGATATTATGCCTACATATCAAGAAGAAAAATCGAAAAATTCAAAAGAATTAAGGGAAAGAAAGCAAAAGGTCAAAGAGAAGGAAACAAAGAAAAAAAAGAAAGAGAAAAGCATAGGAGAAACAAAAAGAGAGAGAGAAACAGGGAGAAAAACAGAAAGAGAAAGAAAGAAACAAAGAGAGAGAGACAGGAATAGAAAGAGAGGAAGAAACAGAAAAGAGAGAGAGGAACAAGGAGAAAATAGAAAGAGAGGGAAAGAAATGAAAAGAGAAAAAGAGAGAGCAAAACAGAAAAGGAGAGAACAGGGAGAAAAATAGAAATAAATAAAAAGAGAGAGAGACAGAGAAAAAGAAAGAGGGAGAGAAAAACAGGAACAGGGAGAGAGAGAAAACAGAAAGAGGGAAAGAAACTGAAAAAGAGAACAAAACAGAAAGAGAGAGAGAGAGAGAGAGAGAAGCAGGTATAAAAACAGAAAGAGAGGGAAAAAACAGAAAGAGGAAAACAAAGAAAAACAGAAAAAGAGAGAGGGAGAAACAGTAAGAAAAACAGAAAGAGAGGCAAAGAAACAGAAAGGGAGAGAGCAAGGCAGAAAAAAATGAGAGAGAAACAGGGAGAAAAATAGGAAGAAACAGAAAGAGAGAGAGGGGGAAGAAAAAAGAGACAAAAACAGAAAAGGAGGGAGAAACCAGAATAGAAACAGAAAGAGAGGGAAAGAAACAGACAGAAAGAGAGACGAATAGAGAGCAAGACAGAAAGAGAGAGAGAGAGAGAGAAGCAGGTATAAAAATAGAAAGAAACAGACAGAAACAGAGAGAAAAGGAGAAAGAGAAGGAGAGATAGAGAGAGAGAGAGAGAGAGAAAGAGAGAGAGAGGTGAATAGAACCAAATTTCTCAAGCAACAGGAACATATCGAAGGCACTTGTCATATCAAAGTTATCAAAATCTAAACCTAGAATTCCATACCCTGGTAGAAGCAGATTTCAGATTGTACAATGACACTTTGCAAAAATCTAGAATTCCCCCAAGCTCTCTGGTGCCATGACGTCTGAGAATGGCACATTGATGACAATTCAAACTTTAATTCTCTGCCTTCAAGAAATGAATGTTCGCAAAGAACTCTGGGATTTCGCTTTTGTTTGCTCCATCTTTATTTTGTTTGTTTTTTAAGAAACGATAATGTTCTTTCCTCGTTCACTATATCTTTTGGATGGCACCAGTTTATTTTGTCTTTTAGTCTTCCTTTTTGCTCTTCTCAAAAATATTTTGGTATTCTTTTGTTGATGTTACCAATTTTATTGAACAAACATTCAAGACTTAACTTTATCACTGAAAGATCCCCAAAAGAAAACATTTAACACATGGTTTTCTGTTTTAAGCACAATCACATTTTCAAAAGTAATTTATTTTGTTCTAAGAGTGACTATAACAACATGTATCTAATTTTTAAGAAATTTTTATGTCTATACATTGTTTTTATAGATACAAATATTTAAGTAAATGCTCTGTTTATAATAAACAGTATTAAACAACATTTACCGGCCTGAATGTCCGAGAAATTTTCATAGAAAATATTCGTCCTCTGACAGGAATCGAACCTGTATCTTATACGGAAACATCATACAGCCTGACATGCCTTTAACTGATTTGGCCACAAAGGAGCATTCGGTTAGCAAGGTCAATTTTACTGTTTTTAAATTACAATCTTCCATGATTCTCTCACATACATTCATATCTGCTCATGGCATATCCAAATGTAAACAAATGACGACACACATTTCAAACAAGTGTTTCTGAAAACCATTTTATTCGGGCTCCATGTGAAAAAAATCAATGTACTGTAGAGAAAATAAGTATTTCATCCCCTGATGATTTTATGAGTTTGACACCTTACAAAAATAGGAACGGTCTATAATTTTCAGGGTAGGTCCATCTTGAAAGTGAAGAGATAGAATATAAAAAAAAAACTAGAAAATCACATTATATTAATTTTTGAATATTTATTTCTTTTTTATTAAAAAAAATAAATATTTCACCCCCTACCAACCAGTAATGATTTAGGCCCCACAGATTGGTTATGTAACCAGGAGGCATATAGACTAGTCCTATTACTCAATTATTACTCCTAATCAAGAACTCATTACTTGTGTAAAAGACACTAGTTCACAGAATCCTTCAATGAATCAGAATCTAATCTCTCCATAATGGGCAAAGCGAAAGAATTGTCTAAGGACATCTGGGACAAAATTGTATACCTGCACAAGACTAGAATGGGCTACAAGACCATTGGCAAACAGCTCGGTGAGACAGAAGACATGCTTGTCAACAGGCCACCTAAAAGCAAAGGATGAAATGCTCATATTAGAGAAGGAAAATTTCTTCAATGCTGGAGCAAGTATATTGGAGAACTCTTCCACAACGAAAGGGAACAACCAGTAATACAGAGAACTACTGACAGACCTGGAATTCTGAAAAGCAAAGTAGAAGCCGCACTGACCAAATTGAACAGAAACAAAGCAGCTGGGTCAGACAGAATTGTAGCGGAAATGCTGACAACCTGAGATGACTTTGACATAAACAAGATCACCAAAATAACAAATGAAATCTACAATAGCAGGGATATACAGGAAGACCTCAGCAGATCTATCTTCATAGATATGCCTAAGAAATCAGGTATAAACAAATGCAAACTCCACTGAACAATAAGCCTAATGAACCCCATGACAAAACTCATCATCTATATTCTGGTGAATAGACACCAGAACAAGGAATGCGATATTCATGCTCAGAATGTTATCAGAAAGAGTGATACAGATGCAGAAGGACATGTACCTATGTTTCATAGACTACGCAAAGGCCTACGACAAAGTATATATTCAAGAGGGATATCAGAATAATCAAGAACCCATACCGAGAGCAAACAGCATGCATACACATATGGAACGAGTTCACTAAATATACAAAAATAGAAAGGGGTGTGAGGCAAGGATGCGACTTCTCACCTGACCTGTTCAACCTATACAGCGAGGCAATTCTGAGAGAATTGAAAACCCTACTGGGATTTAGCATTGGTGGCTACAATCTTAACAACATAAGATACGCAGACGTCACAGTACTGATAGCAGACACGGAAATGAAATTACAAAATCTCCTACAGAAGGTAGCGGTGGAGAGGGAGAAGAAAGGACTAAGCATAAACTACAAGACAGAATGCATTGTCATCAGTAAGAAGAAGAGCCCGAAATGCGATTTGCAGGTCGGGAACACTAGAATCAAACAGATGCAGAAGTTTAAATATCTGGGAAGCATCTTGACAGAGGATGGTAAGTGTGACACTGAGATCCATAGACATATTGGAATGGTCAAGGACACATTCCAAAAGCTGGGCAGAGTAATGCAAGGCAGCAGGATTTCTTTGGTAACAAAGAAAAGAATACTGAGATGTGACATGACATCTGTTCTTCTTTATGGCAGCGAATATTGGACAATTTCCTCAAAGATGAAGAAGAAACTTGAGGCGATCGAGATGTGGGTCTACAGAAGGATGCTAAGGATATCATGAACCGAGCATGTGAGCAATGCTGAGGTCTTAGAAATATTACAAACAAGGAGAAGGTTTATACTTAACATCAGAAAGAGGCAGCTGAAGTTCTTGGGACACATAATGAGGAAGGAGGGCATGGAGAATCTGATACTCACAGGTCAAATAGATGAAAAGAGAGATAATGAAAAGCAGCATGTAACATACCTGACGAGCTTGAGCAGGTGGATGACAGAACGTGGTTTGAGGGAGGAAGCAGAGGGAAGGGGCTTGTTGGCGAGCTACAAGGGATATAGAGAGGTGGAGAGCCATGATCACCTACGTCCTGAAAGGACATGGCACATAAAAAGAAAGTTTGAGCTCTTATTTTAACAACATCTACAATCACCATGAGCCCACCATTTCAACACTTATAATATGATCAAAAAAGCTCCACATTTGTAGATGTTATGCACCAGTATCCACCGATAATCTCTCTTCATCTATTTAATTTGATTTGCGATTCATCCAGAGTTAGACTTTAGCACTTGATTTAGGACCCCCCACCACCACCACCACAGTTTTGGGGGTTTTTTTTTTGATAATTTATTACTGCTTGTCACCAAATGAATTTTTCTTGTAACTTTTCTCTTGATACAGAACACAAACCAACAAGATAAATTCCTCAACTTGTCCTTATCAGACTGGCACCCAAGTTGTTCAGGGTCTTCAATGAACCTTTCCACAGATCTGTGATAATTTTCATATATTTTTATTGGTTTTTATCCCTCTACAATGTCTGAAGATATAAAAAAATTACATTTTTATTCATCGTATCAGCCTATTTTAAATTTAACAACTTGCAAAATAGTTTTTAATTTGATATTTTAAAATTCTTGACATTTCATATAAATGGCTGTGATTGCAAAATGAATTCACTCCTTTTATGTCCCTTTTGGATGTTGGAGATCATGGCTCTCTGCATTTTCCTGTCCTTTGTAGCTCTTAATAAATTTTGTCTTTTTGTTATCTCCTCTAAACATGTTCTGGCATCGATTTACTCAAGCTCATTAGGCAAGAGTCTTGCATTGTTCCCCTCTGTCCCTCTTTTCAATCTGTCAAATTTTCCAGTTGAGATACCTTTGTATGGCTCACCACAACTTCCTGCCCTTTGTAGCCTTTAATAAAGATTTTCTTTTTGATATATCTCCTAAACCCTGTTCTGCTAAACATTTACAAAAGTGTCACGTTTTCCTCATTATGTGTCCTATATATTTTGATAAAATTAATTTTTATTCAAATGAGCTAGCTCAGACATTCATGAGACAACACATCATCCATTATGGATGTGTATCAAGGTTGGAAGGTCATTGTTATGAAATCTTGTGTCTCTACATAGTTGGCCAATATTGGTGGATGACCAATCACCAACCTGTCTTTTACCATGGCTAGGGGTCCAGAGCACTAGATTACTCACAAGTTCTTGTTTTGCTTGCCTATGATGTCCTGCAATGTGCATATTGCAATCATGTAAAATTGTAGAAATATCAGGGATGGTTGGAATGTCGAACTGAACCCTTTATGTCGCTCACTGGGGTAGACTGTTCTAGTTCCACGTGTCATGTTTAATGGATGTCAGTTAATTCCCCTCTCCACATTCTACCCCGCCTTAACCAGGAATTGAACCCACACTCTTTAGGCCCTGTCACTAACTAACACCTTTATCCACTCTGCCATGTGTCCATGAGGACATCTGTGTATAAATTTCTGGGTATTATAAACCTAATGTCTTCAGCAGCCATTTTTTACCAGTGCTCATGTTGCAATTTTTGCTGTTATCATTGCATGTTTATACCAGAGCTCATATTTCAATTTTCATTGTTATTATTGCTTTTCTCTGGCACTCCTTATTACTGGTTCCCATATTGTATTCATTTCTATGCTTGGTTGGCTCATATTTTTGTGGCCTAGCATATGGGCTAATTCCTTAAGTTAGCGAATTTTTTAGTGGTTTTCTTTGTCTATGATCTCAACCTGATCCCACAGAAGGCAGTGATCTCCCTTCTCTCTCCATATGTGGTCAGCCACACCTGATTTTTCCACTTCCAACTACCTGAAGAAGGATGGAGCGTACAACGGCTGAAACATTGTAATAAATATGGTGTCAAAGATGAGGACAATAGTCCAAATAATGTAAATAATGTACATAATGCCTCATCTCAGAAATATAGACAGATACTATCAGGGATGGGTCCACACAGCTGTGATTTTGTTTTATGATGTCTCCAAGAGATGTTAAGTACAACTCTCAGTGTCCAAGTGTAGGGTCCATGAAGCTTAGACTCAAGGGATATTAAAAAAGCCCTTGAGTCTAAGCTTCATGGACCCTACACTTGGACACTGAGAGTTGTACTTAATACATTGGATATACATTGAAACTGATGTTACAGTGGTGCAGGGTTTCTTGATGAAATAGAAAGTGGTTAATGATATGAGATGCAGTGTATATATAAGAATTCAACAATTTCTTCAGGCCACAATTGTTTATGAATGCCAAATCTTTCATCCCAATACATTCTGAGAATCTGAAACAGTCAAAAGTTTTCTTGTTATTCTCATTCTTTTCATTCAGATTGAATTTTTATAAATTTTTAAAAAATATTTTTCTTCAATAATACCTGATTATCCCACTAAAAAGTGTGCAATTCTTTCGCATTTAAACAAATTAATGGAATTAAAACCATTGCTATCTTTGATCTTGTTTTGTGTTCTTTGATCCTGTCTAGCAAACCATTTAATATTGAAACAATTACGACAAATGCCTGATATTAGGGTTATGTATATTGACAATAAACTGTATCAGAAAAGGTTTTCCGTCTTTTCATGTTGCTTGTCTGTCTAATGCAATTAAAGAAAGTTAATAACTAGTTAATAATTATTGAGAATAAGAAAAAATCCTTTTCTTCCAGGTGAGGTCAAATTCTCTGTGCCTTGAGCTGCAAATAGAAATTCATCAAACTCACTCATCTTTATTAATGTTTTCATTTTGACATTCTTAAATGAAATGTGAACATCTCAACAGGATTTAAAATTGTAATCTGAATTTTCAAACTTGCAAATGAATTCCTAATTTAACGTTTAATTAAAATCCAGAGAATGGGCTTGAATTTGGGAGCTGACACTTGCTGATTAAAAGCAGAACTCATGGCAAAGAACTTTCACAGATTTAAATATGTATTATTTTCTTTTTAATCAGATTTGACAGTGCTGAAATATTCTATTCTTTGCTGTGAAGAAACATTAGGACTTGTCCCTCATTCACTCAATTTAATAAAATCTGAAATGGTTATAATAATTACATTTCAAACTTTTACATGATTTGATCAAATATTTTATAACCTGTCATATCTCTTCTTTGCCTTGAATAAATTTTGAAAATTTTTACAGGTCATAAAAATAAAAACAGATATTCATTCATCAAATTAACTTCTTTCACACAGAATTTATTTAAGCTAACATAAAATAAAATTTTTAAAAATCGCTAAATATTACTTTATAAGATGTCATAAAAGACCCACACCATTTTGACACCAAAAAATGACTCAAAAAATTTCTAGTTAGCTAATGTTTGCACAGATGCCATTAATTACATGTATCTAACTGGACTCTCATACTGCAATATTAAACATTAATAAAAAAAAAAAAAGTAGGAGTCTTTTATGCTGTCAAAAACAGTACTTAATTTTGGATTCTCAATGGGAAATCTGTCTTTTTTGTTTAATTTGGTCTTTTCTACTTGGACCAAACTGAGAGATCTCAAAACATTTTAAGTGTAGGATTAGGTGATATAATTAAAAAAATATTTTTTTTATTTTCATTACTATAATTTGAGGTCTAAATCTAAAAATTCATGTTAAATCAAAACAAACAATGTCGAATTCAAAAAGTAAAATAGCAAAGAATCTTATAAACAAAAATAAATGTATTTTCTGAGAATCTACATAAAATATTAGGTTTTCACAAATGAAATAAAAAGTTTTTGGTTGGTCATTGATCTGGTTGCCTAACAAAGTAACCTTCTTAGTATATAAAAATTCTTGCCTCATTCCTGATTCTTTTTCTTTCCAGATAATTTTTCTTTCACTATATTGTTACTCATAAACCCAATGAAAATGATTACAATGAAACAATGTCAAGTAATCTTACTGCATAAGTGAAATGTCGGTCTCATTCTGCCTCTGAAGCATATTATGGAATAGCAAGGAAGCCTTTGGTATTGTTGAAATCAGAACTGTACAGAGATGGTTTTCATAAGTTTTGTTCAGGAGTCTTGAAAATAAATCAAAGGGAAAACCATGATTGGTTATCAGACATGATCAAATGAATGCTTTTGTTGATCAAAATCCAAGAATTACAGTCCAAAAATTTGCATCAGACCTCAAAACATCTCTCAGAACTGTTTCTCGGCTGTTTCTCTGCATTTGAAAACAATTGGAAAAGTAAAGAAACTGAATAGGTTTGTTCCCCATGAACTGAATGTGACTAAAAAAAACAAAAAACATTGCTTTGAGATGTTGTTTTTGCAACTGGAAAAAGAACTATTTTTGCATCAAATCATTACAAGTATGTGGAGAAATGCATACTCTTTGATAACAGTAATAGAGTAGGCCAATGGTTAGATGCAAGTGAATCATCAAAACAATACCCAAAACTTCCACTGTACCTTAAAATGTTAATAGTTACTCTATGGTGGTCTTTCAAAGGTCTTATTCATTATTCATTCTTGCCTTAAGAGAAAACCATAACAACAACCTCATATTGTGGAAAAATTGAGTGTATGCACAAAAAATTGAAAAAGAAGCATCCTGACTTGTGAATAGGGATGGCTTAATTTTGTTACATGACAACACACAGCCACACGCTTTAAAAGCTGCATAGCCTGAATCATGAAATTTTGCCTCATCCTCCATATTCACCAGATATCTCTCCTACTGATTATCACTTATTTAAGCATTTGACCTTTTTATATGCAACAGAACATTCTCCAATAAGGAAGAGGTAATTGAAACATTTGAACTGTTTATCACATCAGACAATGAGAATTTTTTAAAGATGGGATCAGTAATTTATTGGTACATTGGAAAACAGTCATTTATCAAAACATGGTGCCTATTTCAACAAAATAAATTAATTATTTAACATTTCAAAAGCCTTTTATTCATTTTCTATAAAGTGCATCATTTCATGTGTGACAATCTAATATTTATTCAGACAAGTTTGATTGAAAAAACAAGTTTAATTTTGATAGTATTTTTCCCAATTTTCATATTGTTTATTGGGAGTAAATTTATGGATCAACTGGAACTCTTGTTGCATTGTTGTTTTCTTCAAACACATTCTACCATCTCTGTCATTTTCAAGAACCATATGGTGTCTACATGGTAGGCAGAATTCCTTTGTTTACATCCTGATATTCTTTGGAAAACTGAAAGTTTGAAATAGTTTACAGTGACATGTAATGGTTATTGAGTGTGGCTGCACCAAAATGAATGCAACTTTTTTCTATTATATATATATATATATATATATATATATATATATATATATATATATATATATATATAGCTAGCTAGCTAGATAGATAGATAGATAGATATTTTTTCATCAAGTTCACCCCATCCAAGGCAGTAAAGCCACTCAGACACAAAGAGTTAAAGGCTGTTGAAGAATTAGGAACAGAAACAATAATGAGTGGGAAGAGAAAAGAGTAATCAGGAGGACAGTAGATAGTGATTGATATTTCATTTAAATTTTTGCAGATTAAAGTAGGCTGGAAAGCATAGAGCCAGAAGGGAGTTCCACAAGTGAGAAGTGCAAGAGAAGAAACTGTTATCAGAATTTATGGTAACATCTTGCCAGCTCAACTGTAAATTGATGAGATCTCAATGCCAGTCTAGTATTGTGCTTAAATATAAAAAGTCTAGGTACCATAGTCAAGAATTCATCTGAACAATTACCATGACAGTATTTGTAGAAAAAGCACAGAGGCAACCTTACAGCAGTGTGAAAGTGACTGAAGCTGATATGCCAGATCAGGGCTTTTGGATTTTATCAATGAGCTCTAGATAAATAGCAGGAGTACTGGACTATATGTGGCAGCAATATTCTAAGCACAGACAAATGGGAGATTTATAGATATGTAAAATAGTCTCTGAAGAGAAAAATTGTCAAGCATGACACAGTGAACCAACCTTTCTAGCAGACGACCTAGTAATGGATTCAATATAGTCTTTCAACTTCATATCAGCCAAGAATGTTAGCACATGAAGATGCAACGAATCTCTCTCCTAGAGGTCATTATCAGCCATGTTAATGGAAGGCAGAGAGGTTTCTCTCAGATGATTTATAGAGAGCAGTTTAGTTTTGGAGGCATTAAGATTAACAAGCTATTCCTTGCTACAGTTAACAACAGACTGATGGTTGTTTTGGGTATAACTTACCAAACTGATCAGACTTACGTATCAATATATGAGTAAATGGTTGTGTCACCAGTATAGATACCAAGTTGAGATGTCATCCAGAAGGTCATTAATGAAAATGAAAAATAAAGCATAATCAAGGATGAAGCTGAGGGTGACACCTGCATTAGTACGAAAGGAACTAGAAGAGTAGCCATTCAAGATTATTTTGATTTCAAAATTCAATAGGAAAAATTGGATCAGTTCAAAATTTATCCAGAGACACTGTAACATTTCAACTTGTGCAGAAGGCCTGCATGTCAAACCCATTCAAAAGCTTTCAAAATGTCCAAAACAATAGCTTGAGTTTCATCATTGCTATCTTGAGTTTGATAGAATCTTTCTAGAATTATCATCAGTACATCAACAGTTGACCTGGAGAAACACAAGCCATATGGCTTGCCTGAAAGAAATCCCTGCAATGTGAGATGCTTAACCAGTTCAATATTGATTAGGGCCTCTAGGATTTTCCCAGGAATTGGTAAAAAGCTAATAGCATGACAGTTGGAAGGGTCGGACAGTTCACCAGAGTTCTTAAAAACTGAAACAACAGGCAGCAAAGCAAAGGGTGGTGAGGCACTTATTATATAGTTTAGAGAGAACAGGAGCCAGTTCAGGTGCACACAATTATTACAGGGATGTCAAATAGTCCACATGCTTTGTGGAGATCATTATATATATATATATATATATATATATATATATATATATATATATATATATATTATAATTAATTGATTTAAAAATATATTTTTTCGCTACACAGTTCTAACCATGTTTCAAAAAATGGAAGCTAAAAACTTCGAATTTAATTTTGTAATTAAATTAAAGATATTAGTTCCATTAAAGACATTAGTTCCATTTCATCCCTTCATTCGAAGCTTTCAGCTTCCATTTTTGAAACATGGTTAGAACTGTGTAGCAAAAAAAAAAACATATTTTTAAATCAATTAATTTATAATATTAATGCTCTGTAAATTTATAATGAGCACTATTTTGTAAAATAAAATATCTATAAGAACACAGGATTATATATTTTAATCTTTTTTTATTTATATATATATATATATATATATATATATATATATATATATATATATATAATTTGAGACATTTTTATGTTTATACATTCTTTTTTTTCTGTTGAGCACTTTTTTTGGCTTAATGTTTTCAGCTCCTGAACCATAACACTGGTTTTTCTTGTTATTGAACACTTTTTGCTATACTGGCAAACCTTACCAAGTTGAATTTTTTTGCCATTTTAGATCTGGGCTGGATGATCTACCCTCCCCACTCTGAGAGTTTGGTTTGCTTGTCAAATTGTACTTGCCCTGTGGTATATAAGGTGGTATATAAGGTCATTTTATTACTGCAACTTACTGGCTACCTGAAAATTGTGTGCAAACACATGAAACATAAAATAAATGAAACTTAAAGTAGTGGCCAGTCATTGCCTACCTGGTTACTGAATTAATATTATATATATATATATATATATATATATATATAAAATATTTATCTGATATTTATTTGTTCTATTTCAAGTTATTCAGTTTGGTTTGGTTTGTGACAGATAATTGCTTACCTTCTAAGAAAGAGACAGATCATGCAATTAAAGCAGAAGCCATTGTAACTGGCAGGCATTTAATAAATTGCAAAAGTATTATCATAATGGGGCATACAAGTTGCTGCTGGTTGAGAAAAGCAAGAGGAAGAATACATTTTTGTCTGTATTTTTGAGATGTGTGATTATCATTAATTACACTATTTACATTTAGACTATTGTCTTCATCTTTGTTGTTATCATTACAATATTTCGGCTGCTGTGTCCTCCAGCTTACTTTAGATGTATATCAATCCTGGTAGCTTACAGGGAATTCTCAACTGAAACCATTATTTAATCCATGGGGGTATAATTGGTTCCGTTTCAACTACCCAGTATCTCTAACTACTGTTACCCTATAAATATAACAAAGGTTTTAAGCGACATATAGATATACATATATATTCAATAAATCCAAAATGACCAATTTGATTGACAGTTGAAGAATTTCATGTCAAAATGCTCATCAGGGCCAGATGGCTGATATATATATTAAACTTATTATCATATTCTTTTTCTTCTATATGCCATGTCACTTCAGGACATGGAAATTCATGGCTCTTCACAACCTTCTATCCTTTATGGCCTTTAACAGTGTTTCTAACCCCCCAACTCCTATTTTTACCATTCATTTACACCAGTTTGTCAGGTAGGTGGCCTGCTGCCTTCCAACATTTCTTATGTTCTGGATATCCCTTGTGAGTGTTAATTTTTCCAAACCTTCCTTCTTCGTTATGTGCCCAATAAATTTCAGCTGTCTCTTTCTGATTCTGAGTATAAGCGTTCTTTTTGTTACCATTTTCTTTGTTTTCTTGATCCATCCATGGAATTCTTCTGTAGAATCACATTTCTCTTGCTTCCAGTTTTTGCTTCATTCGTGGTGAGATTGTCCGGCATTCACTGCCATACAAGCTGATTGTCCAATGGAATTCACATTCATTTGCACCTGATGATGTCCTCCAATGTGTTTCTGCTGTCATATATTTTGCTTACCACTTCAGTGATCTTGTTGATGCTGAAAACATTCAAGCAGTATGGTCCAGCTGCTTCGTTCCTGTTCTTTGTGGCCAAGCATTCCTTATTTCTATTTATTGTAGGATTCTCTCTCATCATGAAATACTACTCTGATGTATTTGCTTCATCTTTGGAGTATTTTTTTCTTTTTCTATTCTCAGTGTTGCTTCCTTTGATTTATAAATTCATTTCTAATTTCTGTATTTAGTATTCTGTACTCATTTCCATTCCTTGGCATTGTTTGTTGTCACTTTTTCATCATCTCTAAAATTTCATCTGTCATCAACTCTTTCTTTACTTGTCTCATTTTCTTTAAAATGATCTCATTCACCCACATTATGAGTGTTTCTCTCCATTGCAATTCTACATTGGATTTCTATTCTCATTAATTTATATTAGTCTTTGACTCTCTATACATCTCCTTGTTTCATTCAGTAGTTTCTTTAGGAGATATTTTGGTCTTCACTAATTTCTGTAATTTTACTCAGACAGAGCATATGACAAGAACTTGGTCATGCCTACTGTTAGTACTTTGGTATTTTTCATGCTCTACATTTTGTTGTTAGTCACTTAATTAATCTGATTCATTGTGTCTCCTCTCAGGCTTCTCCATTTCCATGGGCGTCTTGGGTGCTCCTGAAACTAGGTGTTGGTAATTACTTAATTATTTGCTGTACAACCGTGGAGCAGTTGCCTGCAGAAGAGTGGGCAGAAGGTGTGAACACTTCAGGCAACCAGATTAGGGATGCTTCCAATCAAAGAGTAAAATAAAAATTTAGTTTATATTTAATTTTGAATAAAGTGTTTATTTCATGTTTGGTAGGGATTTGCTGTTATTTATATTGAGCCGTATCATTGTTGCTCAATATTTTCCTTCATGATCTGCATGATGGTGTATATACAACAATAATTGCTATAGTAAAGGTCTTCCCTTTCAGTTTAACTAAAAAAATTCTGTCCAAGAATTGAGAGTATTCCAAAACATACTTCATTATATCATTATCGAATATTTTCATTTTTCTTTCCTCTTGCACGTGTCATTCTGTGTGATTCACTTATGAAATCCCCATTACGTATCACCTAGGTTTACATATGCCTAAACTGTTGACCTTTGATCTATATTCATTTCTTACTTGATATTTTCAAGTTGGCCATATTATGTAACATCCTTACATTCCATATTACTATTTTTTGAATTGATAAGTTTGAATTTTACCAATTATATAGAAATTTGCAACAATGACAAAATTATATAAATAAATAAAATAAAGGAAGAAAAAACCTGAATTCGTGTAGGCTAGTATGTATATATATATGCAAAATGAGATTAAAAAAAAATCTAATGAAACACTTACATGTTAAGAACTTCAAATTTGAAACATAGAATTAGTGTTTGTTCAATCCAATCCAAAGAGTATAAAGCAGCAAATATCTGGCCCTGATGAGCATTTGGATGCAAAACTCTTGAGTCAGATAACCAGAAAAGTCACTTGAACTTTTCTTAATTTATTGAATATTATAACTCTAGTTATCTACCAACCTGAAAAATATGCTAAATTCTTGTAATTTTCCTGTATTATTTTAGTTGTATTATTATTATTATATATATATATATATATATATATATATATATATATATATGTGTGTGTGTGTATTTTGTAAACAATGTTTTGTAAGCAAAGATGGTAAAATGCGAAATGTTATTAAATGTTAGTAGACTCAAATACATTTTAAAACATTGCTACAATACCCATGATAAATCTTCCTCAGTATCAGTTGGTTGCTTTTGATATAAAGGGCCTCAAGAATTTGTAGGTTTTGTTTTCATGGTGTAGTATATTGGTGGTGTTGTCAAAAAGTATTTTCCTTTATTCTGAAGGGGAACCGGAATGTGTCTTTAAATCTTCTACAATAGTGAACAAACACTAATTCTAAATTAAGAAATTCAAATTTGAAACTTAATCTGAACTTTTCTTAATTTATTGCATATTATAATTCCAGTTATCTATTGAGAGCTTTTTCCCAGAAGTTCTGCTCGCCTAAAAAAAAACATTTTTTCATAATTTTGATGCCAAACTATATTATCCTGATTGGTTGAGTAGAACAACAAATAATTAAGTAATAATAATAAATAATGAGTAAAAAGTTAACAATTTTATGAAACAGCTGCAAATAAGTGCATTCTGAACCACAATTATTCCTACTCAATAGCCATGAGAATAAATTGAAATATAACCATTACTTCCCACCCAATAATTATCAGAATAGTACAATAGAACTTAATACCCATAATTCACCACAGTCAAGCCAATCACACATGGCCTGAAGATTGCATTGAAGCAGGAAAGAAACTGTCACAGCTTGGTGTTGTCCTCAGTGTTCACTTTTATAATTTATATTTACATATGCTCTATCTCTGATATTAAGCACTTTTACTCATAAATATAGCATACACAAAAACTATATTTTTATCATATATATATATATATATATATATATATATATATATATATATATATATATATGCAACAAAAAACAGACTATCTTTATTGTTTGGTCCACATATTGTTTGATATATTGAAATGTAATTGTCATCTTATGTAAGCCAAAAGCTTAGATTGGATTAAAACATGTATCAATATGTTGACTTCTTTTCGTCTTTCAATGATAATGTTATTAAGCTTATCAGACAATATGAAATGAACTGACTTAAAATGAATAGACAAAACTTGTCTATATTATTTAATGAAACATGCATCAATTTATATATATATGTATATATATATCTTAATGGTATGTGCGGTTTAATGTTTATAATGTTTAACTTTTAGCCCTCTGTAATTGACTTTGTTCTTAGGCTTAAGATTTTGTGCCACTACTGCAGGTCACTCTGTTCTAATATCTTATTGGTTGTGTTGTGATGACATTGGAAATTGACAATGAAACCTGAAAAAAAAGAAAAAATTGCAGTGAAAGAGGAAGTAATCCTAGTGAATAATGTAGAGTGCTAAATGTTAACCTAGCATGACAGCAAAGCCAGAGGCATGGAGTTTTCATATTAAGTCGGAAATAAATTCTGCTTTGGGGAACCAGTTGTAACGACAACTGTATCATCTTAACCATGAATTGTACAATGCAGTTAAGAATTAATTTGGAGTACATGAACATACTTTAGATTTTGCACAAGAGTGGCAATGTAAAGTGTACATTAAAGGATGAATTTCTCGACTGCATTAATGGAAACATTGAAAGTACATTTACACCGCATAATGTTATGCAAAGTTCTATTCTGTAGAAACATCTGCAGAAGATGAACCTAGACAAGGGCATTCATTGAACTTTGATGACAAAGCTCTAAAATCATTAGTGGAAAGCAATCCATGGCTGCAAAAAAAGTCAGCAAGCTGTGTGTTTGGGTTCCACACACACTTTCAAAAGGCATAAAGTGGATAATTGATAAGCAAAAATGAAAATTATTGATGACTCAACCTAATATATACATATACATATATGAGATAAGGATATATTAATTTTTATATATCAACAATACTGGGGGGGGGGAATGTATGACAAAGTAGAAAAAAGACATCCACAGTAAATTTGCACCTTGGCACTTTCATTTCACCATTTCTAGCAGATCTTCCATTATTATATTGTGGGATATCTTAACAAAATTGATGGAATGGAAACAAAAAGAAAAGAAATGAAATCATCTAGATTATATATAAAAAATATTTATAAATTTAAAATTCCCATAATCCCTGATTTGTGCGCATGTGTAGTCACACCAATGAAATACATTCAGTCTGATGAAGTCCTAAAGAATGAAACGTGTCATATGTAAACTTTTTTCCACTTTTTCATACAATTTTCCCTAATATAGCAGGTGGAGCAGTGGATAGCGGCTTGGATTGAGGAATCGCAGAGCCGAGTTCGAATTCCAGTCGAATCCATTACATTCACTTACGTGCTAATACCCTTGGGAAAGGTATGTATCCTCTTCATCTCCCTCCAGCTATGGGTAAAATAGCAGGACAGACTGGGTTCTATAGCCTTGGATGGCAACTGGTCTAGGAGAAGGACAACTCTGAATTCAAAACCTGCGGAGGGTCGTTTGGGAACCTTGTGGCATGCATTCGGTGCACCAGGTTTCTGTATTCGTCCCTCCAAAAAGTGTGGCTGGTCCTGCACGAGGCCTTCACCACTATAAACAAATCTCATGTGCTGGTGTCGGGATGTCGGTTTCCTGGGGACTTATCGGCCTGACCCTCATACGTCGAACGCGACGGGAGAGTCGATTATATATATATGCATTGAATTTTGAAGTCATCCCCAGAATTAGCATTGCATGAACTTGACAGAAGAGTGAAAAAAAAATGAAAAAGAGCTCTTACAGTCATTAAAAAAGAATGGAATTAATTAGCAAACTCATACTTTGAGAGACTTTTGCAATGAAAGCCAAAAATTTGTGCTGCTGTAATCAAGGCTAAAGGAGGATATTTTGACAAGAGCAAAATTTAACCATAAAATGCTTTTTTCTTTTCACCATAATAAATTTTCTAATAACTATCTTTTGCCATGTATAATAATTTTCTCTTATTTAAAGTGCAAAACAACTATTTTGGGGACCAATTTAAAAAAATTACCAGGGGTTTTTGATCTTTAGTGTGTATGTATTTATATATATATATATATATATATATATATATATATATATAGTTATCAACTGCTATTTCTTTCCACACAAGAAGAGTGGAAAAACCAATAAAGATAAGAAAGAACTTATGAAGAATAAAAGAGAGTGGGTAAATAAGAGAGTGAGAGAAAAAAGAAAAGAAAAGCAAATGGAAGGAAAGAGAGAAGAGAAAAATACAAAGACAAGATTGCTGTGTTTTCTTACCCTTTGAACTTTTAAAGTGGGTGAAGTGGCACCAAAATGCAGAAGCCACATATGATTTAATTGTTTTTGTGGGTAAAATATTTGCATGCCATCGGCTTCTCTCTAATTTGCTTTGAGCAATCACAGTTATTAGGTAAATACATCTCGTCTTCTTCCCAGCATGCAATTGTAACATCTAATTCAATCTTCTCAATGTTATTACTATGCTGAAAAATAATTATGGATCACTTCAATAAAAGTTCTTATCTCATTTTTCAAATGACCTGATGCAGCAACTTGAAAATAGCTGCAAATGAAATGGTTTCAATTTTCACTGATCTTATTGCCCAGGTTTTATAGAATTGAAGGTCAGATGCATAAAATCAGAGAACCGCCAAAAGCGAAACAAAGTCCTAATTAGGGAATCCAGGTTCAGGTTGACTGACTGGAATCCATGTAAAAGGATCTTTTCTTCTTTTTTGTTAACCTTCAAGCATCAAAAGATGGGATTAACTCCATGTTTTTTTTTCTACTTCTGTCACCTGACACTCATGTTGAAGACAAACTCTAATTGCAAGATCTTATTTTTGAAAAGGTTTCATAAAACCAGGCTTGGAAAATTCACTCTCTCAAGGAATTCTTTACATGCATGGGGGAACGGCGGTGTGTGAATGCTATCTTTTTACTCGTTCCATTTAATTTTAGCAAAAGCTGCATTAAGAATGTAATCAATATCTATAAGAATGAATGTGTGTATGTGTAACGTTAACCTTTCCTACTTGATACTTACATTGATTAATTCAGATCAAAGATTGAACAAATAACTGATCCACGTTTGATTCCAAGTCAAACCAAAAATGCTTCATAGATTTTCACTTGAAATTCAAACATGTCAGCTTTTATTTTTGTCATATCAATATCTATTGAAACATTTATTGTATTACGAGTAAAAAAGAAAAGAAAAAAGAATTCTAATTTTTTGATCC
The DNA here is from genome assembly GCA_903632075.3 of Acanthosepion pharaonis. Classification (NCBI taxonomy): domain Eukaryota; kingdom Metazoa; phylum Mollusca; class Cephalopoda; order Sepiida; family Sepiidae; genus Acanthosepion; species Acanthosepion pharaonis. Next base: position 1,283,293 of record CAHIKZ030005410.1, read on the forward strand.
CAGATGCTTGTTAAAAATGCTCAGAACACTACAAAAAGTGACCATCATTGAACTCACACTAAATTATTGACAATAATAACTACTAATAAAATTGAACAATTCAAACAATATACTGCAATAAAAGTTATGTGACATATTGATGAATCATTATCACTGTAGATCATATTAGACACATTGCTTATCATTATGCCTGGAGTATAAAATCGATAAAAACAAAAATGAAAGCATTGGGAAAGTGAATGAGTTGGGCATCTAGACATGTCAAACACCAGAAATTTTAAAATTTTAAATTTATAATCTGGTATTCCTACATCTTCAATTTTTTCCACTCAGTGCAAAATCTCCCTCCCCATTACATATATATATATATATATATATATATATATATATATATATATATATATATATAATTTCATCAATAAGAGGATTACTTTTAATCTGATGAAGTCCTTTTAGATGATGAAACACATTCTTTCAGTTGTTTGCCACGCCATAATGCCGATAATACTTGAGTGATCATGTCTCTTTCAAGTTATGACTGACTAGGCAGAATATTTTTCCACAGTAGGTTGCCATTGCTTTCTGGTAGGCTATTGAACATAATCCATCCTACTGTTAATCCATCGCTGGGTGTGATTGGAGGTGGGAGAAGAGTTGGATTCATACCTTTCTCAAGGGTAGTAGACTGTAATTGAATGTAATGAATTTGACTGGGATTCGAACTTGGCTCCCCAATTCCTCAATCTAAGCAGCAATCCATTACTCCACCATGCCTCAGTACATTACATAGTGCTGTTCGATAAAAGTGACTCACCTGATTTTGTTTACTAAATATTCTCTTCTCCAATGAAATGAAAGTTGAGCTAAATTCAAAGGATAAGCGATCTAAAATCTGAAGAAGAAGCTTTGAAAGCTCTCTGTATTTAGCAGTAAGTACTGTCAAGCATCCATTCAGTATAATGTTCTGGGGATGCTTTTCTTTTTATGGAACTGGTTTCTTGAAACCTATTGAAAAGACCCTCAGGAGTGAGCAGTACAAGACAATTTTAGAATCTTTTCTGCTCCCTTCTGTTGAAAGGGTGCAAATCAACCCCAACAAGCTCATTTTTATGAAGGATAATGTTCCCTGTCACAAATCAAAATTGATGAAGGAATACTTTGATGAGAAGCAGGTGAGTGATATGACACTGGCACCCCAATCTCCTGACCACAACCACATAGAAAATTTATGAAGCATTATAAAGTACAGGCTCTCGAGAAAGCAGTTGAGCAAAGATATTCATTTTTGGTGAATTTAATGCTTACCATACAAGGTAGCTTAAACTATCTGTCATCCAACCCCTTAACTTTTCAATCACTCAATTGCTCACACAAGTAGTTGATTTTCCTATGCATTTCTCCAATAACCCTGACAAAAACAATTTCCTTCTCAATCTCTTTTTTACCTCTATCCCTGACTCTTGTCATACTATGCAGCTCTGCCCTCTTGGCAACTCTGATCATGTGGTTGTGTCTGTAAACATCTCCTTCAACTTCCCCACCAACCACGAACCTCCTACCAACGGAATATTTTTTTGTTATCAGTGCACAGATGGTGACTTGTTCCATGATTTCCTTCACAATATCTTTTTGTAGATTTTAATCATTCTCTTCAAAATTGCACATCTGAGGTCTCCTCCTGAGTAAAAGCCAATGCTTTCATTCCAGCAAGAAAATATAAAGTTAAATCACACTTATCTCCATGGTTCTCACCAGCTTCCTCAGTCGCTTTAGCCCACAGGATTCACTTCTTCTGTCTGTAACAGAGTGATATGTGTGATTGAAACAAATGTCTCTTTGTCTCTGCACATAATGAGTACAAGCATGTCCTCAAGGAAGCAAAGTGTGTTATAGACAAGTGTATGGTTGCAAGAAGGAAATACAACAACAGCAGAAATAGATTTACATGATTTATTTCAATAGGAACGTGTGGTTTTGGGACAGCTACCTTGTGGTATAGTTCATAAGCTGGCTGCCGATCTGGGTTGATCTCTCATAGTAGTTCTCACTGGTTGGCGTGGCACTCCTCCTGCTGACTGCTGATTGCTCAGACTGACCATGACAGATCTCTTCCATGGCCTCCTGTTGACTGCTGTTGTACTTCCCCGTGTAACCCCTTTTATGGTGTTTTTTATGGCTTAACAGGCTCATAAAACGACACAAATATAATTAGGAGGGATGCATTTTCATTGGTCGAAAGATAGAAACACTTTAAAATATTATTTTATTTTTCGACCAGAACTCGTGCGACGATAATGGTCATTTTGTGACAGGGCCTTGTCCTGTTCACATCCGGCTCTCGCTTTTGAGTATGTTTATTTGCCTGCAAATCAGCCGAGATATGTCTTATTTTATTTTATAACAAGTGTTATATTCTGTACTAATAGGAATATATACTTGAAAAATAAGGTGGATAAAATAAGAAAAGGTTTATTGTAAAAAAACAGTACAATAAGAATAAAGTTATGCACAAGTCAATCCAGCAGTGAGTGCTACTATTGGAAGGCTGGTAGTTCTTGCATAAGTCTGTGTCATACTCAATAGATCCCAGCTAGTCAATATTTACTAGCATCCCCCCCCACGAGGATAGATGTGGCACAAGGCTAATTTTAACGTGGGTCATCCAAGCCCATAGGCTCGGCAAAAAATTCCCCATAGATCCCACATAAACGGGTTTGGGTCTGTCTACCTCCGGGATGAGACTGCGCTTTAGCACAGCCTTATGCAGATTTCTCTCTGCCCAAAGGCAGAGAGTTCAACAGCACAGCTAGAACAGATCTCAGCTAGTATATTTGCCAACCACTCCATGTGGTCGTATGTGTGATAAGGCTGAATTTAACATGGGGTCTCTGAGCCCGTAGGCTCAAGCAAAAATTCTCTGAAGACCCCGTAAAAAACAGGGTTGGGTAGCTGTCTACCACCCCAGACAAGACTTTGCCTTTTGGCATAGCCTCATCTGGGTTCCTCTCTGCCTGAAGGCAGAGAGTTTGACAGTACATCTGAAAAGATTCCATCTAGTATATTAAGCTACCCCACCACGAGGGTTGCAAGTGGCACAAGGCTGGTTTAACATGGGTTCTCCAAGCCCATAGGCTTGGCCAAAAATATTCCCTTTTTGAACCCCCATAAACGGGTTCAGGGGCAGTCTACCTCCCCAAACAAGATTCTGCCCTTCGTCGGAGCCTCGTCCAGGTTCCTCTCTGCTCAGAGGCAGAGAGTTCAACTGTTCAGCTGGAACAGATTCCAGCTAGTCTGTGTAGTCCATTGACTTACAGATACTTATAGGTAGTTATTACCTATAGTGTAATCACTCATGGGATGATGATGAGGGGGGTAAAAAAAGTGCAGTGTGACACTTGCCAGCAGGCCACTATTTTTCTTCTTCTTCAGTTGCCTCAAGGAAATGGATTGCATGGCTCCCTTTCTCAGCCATTACACTGGGCAGTTGTGAGACAGACACCAACTCAGCCGTTCCTACTTCAACTTCTTCATTGTCTGTCTGTCTGTCTGTCAATCTGTATGTTCAACTCTATCACACGCAGTCCACCAAATGACTTCCATCCTGTCATCCTGCTGGCACCCTGGTTTTTATGCTATTCCACAACAGCCAAAATTTGCATGTGTGCTAATATCGTCTCATCTTAGACGAGATAGGCATGCATAAATTGTGTCTTCAATAGCAACCATATTTCTTTTTTGTCATCACTTTGTAGGCAAGCACTCATTTTGTATTCCAAGGTAACTCATGTCTTTCGTTACAACTTACATTATTAAAATAAAGAACAAGTACAAAAATCTTTGTATTTAACATTTATTTCACAGAGTTACATTTCAAATTTAAATTCTATGTTTCGTTTATTTTATTATGTAATACGGCCATAAGCAATGACACATTGAAACCCCGGCTCTCATAAGCAACACTGAGCCTGATCAGTACCAAGATGACATGTGTGGTGTGAAGAATAATGATTTAGAATGAGAAATAGGAGGGGCAAGTTCAAATTCCAAGTGAATCTGTTATATTCACTTAGGCAAAAATTATCCTTGAGAATGGTATGAATCTCTTTCACCAAAACCGAAGCGAAGAGATATTGTTACAATAAATGTAGGTGGTGAGTTCACATAAGGCACTCACCAAGTTACCAAGATAGATATATGCTTGTTGAAAA
>CAHIKZ030005410.1:1292500-1297500 GCA_903632075.3 Acanthosepion pharaonis
TGTCAAGAGGAATTAAGTTCAGATGTCAACTCTGGAACAGTTTTCCTTCTCTTTCTTTTGCACTTAATAATCAAGTGATTATCTTCAGCAGCAGTTGTCCCTTTTGATGCTCCAGCTCTTTTTCTATCAACATTTGTGCAAATTTCTAACTGCTTTTGTAACAAATATTGCACCCCAATCCCGTCTAGAAAACTTCAACTTCTTGCCAATTTCTCTTTTGAGTGTAGCCTTGTCAGAATCAAATTTCAATTTGTGCCCTCATCTCAATGCTTAGCTGTTTGACTTTGCCATTTTGTGCAAAATCTTTTATTTCAAAATTAAAAAAAAATAATAAAACTATGAAAATACTATTGTAATGGGACAATCTTTTCTTTCTTTAAACAGAGAGTTTTGTATGTTTTGTTTGCAACATTAGTCAATGCTGAGTTAACATATAGAACCTGTATTAACATTTAACTTAATGAAAATTTTATTAATCTCAAAAAGTCTACTGAGAAGTTAATGGTGAAAACAAAATACAAGGTGATTTCAAAAAGTATACAACATTTGGTCATAAAAAATCAATCATACTTCTCACAATGGTTCTGCGCTTATTGGTAACACCTCTGGAACATCTTCTGTGGAATGCTACAAAACTCTGATGTCCCTTTTCTCATGAATTGTGTATTGTACTTGACCAGGCTTGGATTATATAAGTGGAATAAGTTGGCAAATATTGCCAACCCTCTCCATATACACAAATCCTCTGTTAAAATGGAATGCACTAATCCTTTGCCTATTCCCACCTCATGAGGAAATTTTTGGATTGTTGCATGACAGTCTTCTATGACTATTTGCTGAAAATTCTCAATCAAGTCCTCATTTTGGGTTGTGGATGACTTGCCTCACTCTCCACAGAATGGGGTAATGTTTGAAGTGGTTGTACCACTTCTTGATCTGAGTTTCACCCATGGTTTCATTGCCAAGAACTCACTGATTCTTCTGAAAAGTTTCAACTTGAGTTTCACCAAAAACTGATGCAATATCTCTGCTCAATGCATTTGGTCATCTTCAGTTAAAACAAAAATCCAATGAGGGCACACTACATGTCTTTACTCTAGGCATAACAATCAGGAAGTGATGTGGCCTATCAGTCTGAAAATTTTTACACATGTGCAGGAAGGCGAGTGCCACCTTCCACCCAAAGAATGTTGTCCATGTGGCATTAGTTTTGGCAAGAAAAAATGAAGAAATGCTAGGTGACCACCAAAATGTATATATTTATATATCTCTATCTATCGATTTATCTCTCTCTCTCTTTCTCTCTCTCTCTCTCTCTCTCTATATATATATATATATATATATATATATATATATATATATATATATAACAATATAGTTCATGCCATATTCACGGAAAATCTACCAGTAAAAAAGAATAATCTTATTGCTATATTTGTACAAAAAACGCACAACCTTAAAATTTAAATTCAAACTCAGTTATTTAGGACCGCATGTTCCAAAACAATAACACATTTCTCATAGCATTTTTTTCGGATTCCATCTCTATTTTCGTTGTCCTCTTATTACTGAGAAGTAAAAACAAGAACAAAATCTACTTCCATACTTGATGATGTCTGTAGGAACAGACGAAAGCTTGTAAAAATTAAAAAGACCTTATGCAACTGGAATTTATAAACGGGGATCATATCATTCATATACAGGTTTGGAGATGGTGTATCTTATTTATATAGTTTGCGATGATGTATTCTTGCCATTTAAATCATTAACCTCTATATTTTTTTTTTGTATGAATGATTCATGAATATATATATATATATATATATATATATATATATAAAGAGTGTTTGATTAAGACGGATTATGTATAGGGTGTTTGATTAAGACGGCTGAAAGTTAGCAGTAAATAAATCAATGTTAATGGTGAAAACTTATTTATTTCTCTATTGGATTGTGTTATTTAAGTCCTGGCAATTATGTATGAAAAATAATATCATTCAAATGTCTGCCAAAATCTGAAAAGAAAAAGAAAAAAATCATTAGACATAAAATAATTTTGTTTTTTGAAAATTTTATTCAGCACTTTTTTTATTAATTTAAACTGTTCTTTGGCAAATATTACTTTTTATATATATATATATATATATATATATATATATATATATATATATATATATATATATATATATATATGTGTGTGTGTGTGTCTGTCTGTCTGTCTTTGTGAACAATAATAAGCAAATATTTATCTATTTACACACATATGACAGTAAATACTTTGCCTTAACTTTATGGTTCATATGATATTGTTGTGAATATCCACATCTGTCCTTGTGTCAGACCTTAATTTACTTTACTAAATATGTATATTTACACAGACCTTTATATATACGCATAAATTTCTTTATTCAACAATTCTTTGTGATTGGTTGTTGACTATCAGGGAACATTTAGATTGGCACTGGCAGCAGAAATACCACAATGCAAAAGAAACGTGCTTCTGTTTGCCCTCAGCTGAAGGGGAACAAGAAATTAAATGATAAACAATTAAACGAAAACGGAGCAATTGAAGGGAAAATGTCTTTTTTTTTATGATGTGAAAATTGAACTTTGCCTTCTGCTGATTTATGAGATAAACAAGGCAAACATTGTGTGCGAATATCGTTTTTGCCTCTGGCATTCAAGTACACACCTCTCCCTTTTCAACCTCTATCCTTTTCTTTCTTTCAGATTCTCTCTCCTATGCCATCTTTTTTGCTCTCTACCTACCCTTTTCTGCCATATTCTCTTTCTCATCTATTATTCTCACTTTTTTCCATTCAATTTTCCATATTCCCCTCTTCTCCATCTTTCACTCTCTTTTCTACCTTACACCCTCTCTCCTTGTCTCTATTTATCAGTTTTTATCTCTCTCTCTACATCTCTTACTCACTCCCATTATCTTTCAGATCTCTCACTATCATTCTTATCTTCCCCCTCCCTCTCTTGCTTTCTCTTTTTCCCCATCTTTCACTTTTCTATTTTTTATGCCTTTCTTTTAATCTATCACTTTCTGTTTCTCTCCATGTATCTGCGACTCTCTCTCTCTCTCTCTCTTTCTCTCTCTCTCTCTCTCTCACTTTTCCTTTCCTTTTTCTTTCACTCGCAACACTTTCACTCTCTCAGTCCTTTGCATTTCTTTATTATTTCATTATCACCAAAATGCTTCATTCTTATTGTAGCACTCCCTTTCTCTCACTTTCCATCTATTTAATTGCATAATGAAACATATTTATATATACTTACATAAGCTAAATTGCCAAAAACCTGGAAACCACTTCCTTATAATCTGTCGTTCCTTCCTTCACCTGGACAATATGGCCTGGAGCCGACATGGTGAAAAATTGTTGCATGGGTTAATCCATTCAGGCATAGAGTCAGGAGCTTTTCTTGATTTGGCTACAGGGCATTTACTGAGGTATGCAACATGTCCCATTATATGAAATATGAGCAAATAAACCAAGAATTCATGGAACCATTTTTGTGTCACCTCTGTAATATAAGAATGGGGCTTGTTTTATTGTTACCAAACATGACCATTGGCAAACAATCCAAATATAAGGAAGTGAAAATAGTCTGCAACAGGATCTGTTCGAATGATAACTATCAAGACAGACTATAGTTTTACAAGGATCCTTGTGAATATTCCATACTATAACAGGGTTCCTACTAGCTTGCTCAACACCTTGCTCCTGGATTGAAGTCATAGCTTCATCAGTGCACAAAATCAACCATCTGCTCGAAAGAGTTGGTAATATATGTCAGGCACAGCGGCAATCTTCCATTAACCCACTTCTCTTGCCTAGATGAAGTGCAACAGCAAATAAAATGGTGATATTAATTTCACACCCTTTGATCAACAATAAAACTCTATAGAATGAAGTGTACATTGTACATTGAAAGGTGGACTGATGGGTTGAGAAGCACCAGAATTCAACTGGAATCTGACTTGACACAATGTTTGATTTCTTTACTTGTTAAATATTGTCTATTACCCATGATTTCAACAGTGTCACTGCCACAGCTGCAATACATATTTAACTATTACCTTACATATACATTATGTAGCCAAATCCATGAAAAAATTCAGTATACTGGCACCAAGTATATATATATATATATATATATATATATATATATATATATATATAGTCATCCACAGACAGACTGTTTCGCTGTATCACAGCTCATCAGTGTGGTTAGACATCCGGTTGCCTCTAGCTAAGATCAAAACCAGACTGAAATGGTGTCAGTCGGGGATTCTACCACTAAGCCGTTGGCGCACGGCAGGGATGAAGGTGAATTTAAGCTTATTTATTTTTAGATAAACATGTACAACAAAATAAATCCTTACATTTAATTTACCTTGATAAAGTCCCTCAGAGGCATCTTTTTATTAGTTTTGTCTACTCAAAGATACACTCAATCTAAAATAATTTACATTATATATATATATATATATATATAATGTAAATTAATAAAAGATGCCTCTGAGGGACTTTATCAAGGTAAATTAAATGTAAGGATTTATTTTGTTGTACATTTTTATATACAAAAGCAAGGATGTTATTTGTTTTATCAAGGCTTTTGAATTTGAAAAAATTCATGAAGTGGACATTGAAGTCAGCCCCCAGAAGCAACAGTCTGTTTCATGCTTAAACACAATCTTCTGGCCTTATATATATATATATATATATATATATATATATATATATATATATATATTAAAATATAGTGATACGGTCTGCAATATTATGAAAAAGTGCTCAATATCAGGGATAGAACTTATGTAAATATAAAAGTGGTCACTGATATTAACACAGAGTGTTGATAGTCTTGCTTGAATGCAACCTTCACGCTATGAGTCTACATTGAGAGAAATGAATTTCTAGGTCTGGCGCTAGGAAACTGTGTTAATTGTGTTGTGCTAGACTTTTTTTTTATGCCAGAATCTATATTAC
>CAHIKZ030005410.1:1302500-1362500 GCA_903632075.3 Acanthosepion pharaonis
TATATATATATATATATATATATATATATATATATATATATATATATATATAAAACTTGCTTCACATTAAGCGAAAGTTATCAATGTTTGCTTGTTTTTTGGTATATTTTTTCTTTGAATATTGCAGTGGTGTAAATGTTATGTGTAATTTATTCTATTGTTTTCTTTCTTTTTTCTTGCTTTTCTGATTTTTCCTAAGTCTGGTACAAGGACAGATGTTATTTGACGTTTGTTTCTGTCTTTATTAGATTTACTGTTGTTGGTAGATTGAGATTCTTCGTTTCTTTTTATTAATATCCTCCCTTCTTACTCATCATCAAATCCTTTTTATACTTTTTTTTTCTTTCTTTCTTTCTTTCTTTCTTTCTTTCTTTCTTTCTTCTCCACAATGCCATTTTATGCTCCTTCCTTCCTTCCTTCCTTCCTTCCTTCCTTCTCTTCAAACCCATTTAATGGTTCTTTCTTTCTTTTTTCTTTCTCCACCTCAAGCTCTTCTTTCTTTCTTTCTTTCTTTCTTTCTTTCTTTCTTTCTTTCTTTCTTTGCTCTCCACAAATCCATTTCATGCTCCTTCCTTCCTTCCTTCCTTCCTTCCTTCCTTCCTTCCTTCCTTCCTTCCTTCCTCAAACCCATTTTATGATTCATCTTTCTTTTATTTATTTTGTCCAAGCCTTTCGTTCTCATGCAGCTACTCTAGCAATTTGTGTCTAGTTTTCACTTTACATCAAAACCAACTTTCTATACCCCATTATTTTAAGTAGCCTTTCTCTTTCCTAATTAAGTAGCCTTTCTCTTTCCTAATTAAGTAGCCTTTCTCTTTCCTAATTAAGTAGCCTTTCTCTTTCCTAATTATCCCACAACAATTCCCACTGCTCCTTATTAGTTCCTTTAGCCTCCTTCTGGCCTTAACAAACTCTGACCTTCAGCCAAACTTTTATCTTGGCAAAAAGATTTTCTTGACCCTTTTCAGTTTCATCTTTTCCTTTTCATTGGCTCATTGCCTGTCAGTCAGGCCCAACCATTCAAACCCCAACTGCACTAAATTTATTACCAGACACAAGAATGGATAAACCTTTTCGCTTTTACAATTTGTAAATTCACCTCCTGCAAAATAATTTTTCACAAAAAGCACATCTGCTTAGTTTTTTTCATGCAAACAGATTTCAATAAAAAAATAAGAAATATGTGGTTGTGTGTGTGTGCATGGCATAAATTAAATGTATAGAAGTGTATATACACTACAGTTCAAAAGTTTAAGGCATCCCCTAGTAATTTTATTAAATTGACCAAAAATGTAGTTGTGTTGTATTTAAATAAGAGAAAATTATTATACATGAGTAAAAAAAGTGAGACATGATTTTTTTATTAGAAATTTTATTATGTCAAAAAGAAAAAAAGAATTTTATGATTAAATTTTGCTCATGTCAAAATATCCTCCTTTAGCTTTGATTACTGCAGCACAAATCACTGACATTCACTGTAAAGATTTCTCAAAGTACTGATAACTGATTCCATTCTTTTTCCAATGACTCAAATTCATTTTTTTTTCACTCTTCCAATGCTAAATCTGTGGGTGGCTTTTAGAACTGTAGTGTGTATGTATATATATATATATATATATATATATATATGTAAAAGACCCAAGTGTGACTCAAAGTAGAGGGTTACAGATTAAGAGGTACCAGACAAAGTAAGTTGACAATGCAACCAAGATGCAAGGGACCACTAGAATTGAAAGAGTGGGAAAAGATTTTAGAAAGAACTGGAAACCCAATCCTAATCAGGAAACAAGGGACAACACTCAACTCCTGTTCATAAGAATGGGAAGGAGTGTGAACAGGATGGTAGACGAACCTATCTACTCCTATTTAGGAAAAGAAAAGTAAATAATAAGTAAAATTTCAGAATTTTAGGAGGAAATGTTAGAAATATAGAGTTGAAATAGATTTGAGAAGGAACCAATATATATATATATATATATATATATATATATATATATATATATATATATGGTGGACTCTCCTATCGTGAACGAGAAATGAGGGTGAGCATTGGATGGTGCCTTTTGTTTTCCATTTATGCATGCTAGCAGGGGTTATTATGGAGAAAATCAGGTAAAAGAAAGATATATTTCCTTCGTGTTTTCTTAACTGTGATACTATCCTAGCCTTGCTGCAGGTGACAAAGCCACACTGACAGATGAAATTTGTTAAAGCAAAATTTTGATGGTGTCTGCTTCAGAGCTTAACGAAGCTGATCACGGTACTTTAGCCTACTGTTTTCAAAACCCTTTAACTTAATGTAGCATGTCTATTGCCACTCCTTTCAGTTTGATGCGTGGGTTTCCCTGGTTTTCAGATCAAATTTTAGAAGTTTCAAGTTGTCTTTCAGTTTGTTCTTGTGGCATAAGAGTGGACATCCACCTGAACGCTTGGAGTTTGGTAGTTGCCCATACAGCACCTTCTTTGGAAGCCTATGCTCATCCATTCTCACAACATGACTATCCCACCTAAGTTGTATCTTTGCTAGAATAGTTTCATAAATAGATAGATAGATAGATGTACCATACTGATGATTCAAACTTTATGATAAGGGTCACTGTGTCATGCCAGAAAATTTTTCTCATCCGAATTTACAAATCTTTATTTGACTGTGCACTGAATACTGTTGCTATATCTGGTCTGGTGCTCCTGTTATTCACCTTGAGGCTCTTGACAAAATGCAAAAAAAATCTGAAATGTAAATCGATCCTGACTTGGCATCTTGACTTCAGTCACTTTCTCAAAAGATGTAACATGGCTTCCTTCAGCCTTTTGTACAAATATTTTCTCTGGTGCCCCAAATACATGTATTTAAGCATGCTACTAGATTGGCATCTAGATTACACCTGTTTACTGCCACTTCTACTCCAAACTACTTTTCTCACACTTCCAAACTGTGGAATCTCCTTCCATGTCCTTGCTTCCCTGATAAATGCAAACTTTAGAATTTTAAATGTAATATTAATCACCATATTCTGTCTTCTTGACCCTATTCATCTTTTGTCCTTTCCTCAATCCTCCCTATTCTCAGTCTTCTCTTTCTCTTTCACTCCCTGTAAACCCCTGCATAGTAGTGGCCTTACTGCCTTGCTTAGGGTGAACTGATTCAATGAAAAGAATGGTTTATTCAATCTAACGTAGACCTATAAATCATTTAACTGCTAAGAGTTATGCAACAGAGGGTATACCAACCAAATTTGTTGGTACTATCCATCCATAAGTATTCAACAGGATTAAGATCAAGGAGTTACTGGCTGTGGAAGAATTAGGAACTTCAGAACAAAAAAGTAATCAGTGGGTCAGTAGATAACAAATGAAAATGTCATTTAGATTTTTGAATATTAAAGTTTGCTAGAAAGCATACAGCCAAAAGGAAGTTCCACAAGTGTAGAAGTTAAAGAAAAGAAACTGTTATCATAGAACTTATGGTTACATTTATCCAACTCAACTATAAATTAATTAGACCTCATCATGAGTCTAGTACTTTGCTTAAATTCATAAAGTCTTGGTACCAAAGTAAAGTACTCATCCTAACAGTTACCATGAAAGTATCTATAAAAAAGGCACAGGGAGGCAACCTTTAGGTGGTGGGAAAGTGACTGAAACCAAACCACCAGATCAGGACCAATAATATTGTTGATTCTTCTTTGGATTTTATCAAGAATTTTTCATGGACGAGCAAGTTTACTTAATGTTCCTTAAAGGATCTCTATAATGTAGGCCAGTTTGGAAGGGTGCATTATCCTGCTGAGAGATGATACAGCCATTATTAAATAATTTTATCATGAAAAGGTGAATATGTTCTTTAATAATTGGAGATAGATTTAGCATAAAAAAATGCTTTCTATGTGAATAATAGGATACAATGTTTCCAAACAGGTCATTGTTCAAAACATTAACACTGCTTTTGACATTTGGTTGTTTTTCTCCAGTGAATCTTGGAGCTGTCACTTCCAAGGGATAACAATGTACATATATGTTTCTTATTCTTTTTAATCTAGAGAAAGCAAAATTCATCAAATAAGTTGATGGTCTGCCTCTAATACAAGGCCCAGTTGTGATGCATAGATGCTTCTGGCAATGGTTATTAGCATTGTTACTCACACTATTCTGCAGTCACATATCCCCATATGCAACAATGAGAATGGTAATATTAGATGTTTCCTTATAAGGTTAAAGTCATAAATCTTTCTCCGAAAGGAATTTTTTCAGGAACATAGATTTCTCAAGTTTATTAACTGTTATCGAACTTACTAGTATTGATGGCGGCTTCCTTCAAACTTCATTATATCATTCATTTTCTCTTTGAGTTGGATGTGCTATCCATTTTAGTTGTTACTGCTTTTGAAAGTCCTCAAATGAAGTGGTCTTTTTTATTTGGTACAGTTCTTAGTTTGTAATTCTGTAGTGCCAGTCCACAAGGTTTGAAGAAGCATGGTCCACACTCAAAACCATTTTAACTATCCACCTTTCAAATCTATAAATCAACCATTTGTCCTTGCATGGAATACTGCTGTCATATATGATCTGGAGCTCCCACTGTTTGTCTTAAGGTCCTCAACAAAATCCAGAGACAGATATGCAATGTGATTGGCCCTGATCTGGCATCTTGTTTACAGTCGCTGTCTCACAGAGATGCCATTGCTTCCCTCTGTCTTTCTACAAATACTTTCACAGTAACAAGCTACTTTCGCTAGTTCCCAAACTGCATGAATTTAAATGTACCACAAGGTTGGTATCTCAGTCCCACCCTTTCACTCTTGAATTAGTTAAATGTAGCTGTCTCTTCTACCCCAATAGCTTCATGTCTTGCACTTCCCGTCTGTGGAACTTCCTTCTTCTTACTTGCTTCCCTGATAGCTATAATCTCAAACTATTCAAATGCATTGTCAATCAACATTTCCAGATGCTTTGATCTATTCCCCGCCCTTCTCTTTATCCTTTCCTCTATCACACCTCTTTACTCTTGCTCCCACTCTCTGTAACCCCATCTGTGCTAGTGGCACTCCCACCTTGCTTGGGGTGAAATGCTTAAAAAAAAAAATCTGAGAAAGTAGTTGTATACAGTTGACAGTTTAGATATTTCTTAACGAGTGTGGCCCTATGCATGACATCCATATGGAAATCTCAATCTGATGATGTTATTTAAAAACATGTCTTTTAGGTCAATGTTTTAGTTTTGTGGCAATTTATGGTTTTTGGGAGAAAGTATCCCTATCACAGCTTTTTCTATGTTCAATTTCCTTATCACTTAGGTTAATTTGTTATCACTAATCCATACAAGGATTTATTTATAATATTATGATTTTTCTGTCATTGGTCTACTGGACAATATAAACTCATTTCATGAGTCCATGAACACACGACAATCATGATATTCTAGAAATGCCCAGATATAACAATTTGGCTTTGATCAAAGAAACTCTAATCTTTCTTTGAGTTTATAAGTGCAATATTCAACAGATCAAAATGAAATAGCTAAGGCTGCTTTACCTTTTTATATTAAAAGGAGTTTTTATGAGGCACAGTTGTCATTCTTATAAAAATTAACATAGGAAATAATAATTTAGTTCAGGCATACGTATGCGAAGATGTTAACGTTTATTATGCAGCTTAATTTTTTTCATAATAAAATTATTATTAATCAGCAATGTTGGTAAAATTTTCATGCTGTAATAATCCATTTTAATTTCAGTTTATAATATTTCTATTCAAGAGAAATATTTACAATAACTTCTTTTATGGTGCGAGATTTTATTATGCAATTTAATGGTTTTCATCATATTGTAAATAAATTAATAATATATTTACTGATATTTATTTTTAATTTTAGGTTTATAAAGAATTTGGTTGTAAGAAAGCTGTAATCTGAAAAGTGAAAGAAGCTATTGGCAAGTTATTGAGTGATGGAAACACAATGTTGAAAATTGTTAAAAAGTTGAACAGAGATCAAAGAAGAATGAAAAAAGAAATTGAAATTATTGGCAAGATAAAAACAAAAAACCAACTGCTTTTAAGAAAGACACAAAAATAAATTTAAAAGAATAAGAAATATCTGACTACACCAATCAGAAAATATTTGCATTAACAGAAATGTAAAGAGATAGAAAAAATGCTGAATATTAAAATCATTGACTAAAGACAAGAAAACAATGTTGAAGTCAAGTGAAATGTAGAAATGGCTTAATGACCTAACTGAAAACTGATTTCTTTGCAATCATTTTTAGTGATAAATGTTGCCATTTTGTCTACACATCATATGCAGATGATAGCTGGACAAGAGTCTGAATCTTGAGGCAAATATTCAGCCAAATGGACTTTGAAGACAATAGTGGTTGATTAATTGATTTATTTATTTAACTGCACATCAACACATTTGGGTCATTTAATACTGAAATTTAATTTTCTTAGGAAATTTGAAGTAATAAAATATAATATATGTTATTCTGCTTTTACAATTGAATACATGGTAGATGATGCTCAGCTTTTGTGCATATACATGTTTGTGTGGACATAATTACTAGAGGCAGTGCTATGTGTATTTTATGTTGTAGTTTAGTTGAATACATTTTGATTTCTGTAAGAAGTAAGATATTATTTTGATTAATGTCATGAAAGTTATATTATGTTAGTTGTTTGGTAGTATTTTAAGTGGATTTGGGTGAAGTTACTACAATGTTCATAGTGTTGGTAATTTTACTATAACTATGTATTGTTGGTAAATTTTTTATATGAAAATATATTGCTGTTATTTTTACTATGAAAATGTATTTTTATACTTTCATAGTGTTTTCTTTTTGTTTGGGGTTTCACTATTTTTCCATAGCTGTAACCCTAACAGGTGCTACCACCCCGAGTCAGGGTGGACCTGGGAACAATGACAATAGGTAGTTTCATGCTCCTCAAAACCTGAAATCTCCTGATCAGAGCCTTGCTACTGGATGTAGTTTATCATCATACCCAGGACTAGACAATAATGGGAAGGTGATATTCTTTTTTTTGTTGGTAAATTTATAGATTCCTTCAAAGTTGATGATAGTGCCAAGATAAATGTAAAGTATTATTCTATGTTCTTTGACATGATACTTTTTTGTATGTATTATGTCACATATAAGAAGCTTTCAGCTATGACCTTCACATTTTGAAAATCTTACAATTGCCCACCTTATCAAAGAAATAAGGACACTAAATTAATAGGCTGGATTACAACACTATTTATTATTCCATTAGAAAACTTGTAAGACATTTATTTGAAAATGTTAAAGAATATGCAATCAAAGAAAATCTCTGGGAAGCATTGTTTAATTCTATGTTTTGGTTAAGTCAAAACAGTAGAAATTTATAACCTTATAAAATGTCAAGTAGCTCTTTTAACATGTATAATAATAAAATAATGTTGTTTTTTAGGTGTACGGAATATTGTTTTAATATGTCTTTCTATAGTCTTTCTATAGTTTACATCTTTTGAATTTATTCATAAATAAAATTTATGATTGTATAAATAAAAGCTGACAACATCCAAACAAGGTATTATTAATATATCTTTAATAAGGATATTATGAGTTGACTGATAATAAACACATGATAAATTTTGCTCATGTAAATTGTGCCTGGAAATTGTGTCTGGAAATTGTACCTGGAAATTGTTCCTGGAAATTGTGAATGGATATTGTACCTGGAAATTTTGCCAACACTGGTTAGTTAATACCAATTTTATTATGAAAAGAATTGACAGGTATAATGAAATCTGACATAAAGTATGTGTGATGTAAATGCTTCTTAAAGGTTTTACTACAGACACTCATTAAAAATCAGGAAGAAAAGGCAAAGTAAGCAAACATTACTGATAAAATGGGGTTATTTTATGTGTAAATTATTTGATAATTCAATTTTCAGTGATGCACAAAGTTATGTTATTCAGTTGAGAATTGGTGTTTAGTCTTCAATTTATTTTTAATACATTTCTAAAAATTGCTTTGCTAAACTTTTGGCAATAATATTTTATGCAACACATTGAGTACTGATTAGATCTGTTTGCTACATTCTAAACAGCTTGATTATCAAGAATATTACAAGAAATATGAAACACGCACATATTTCATAGTAAGATGGTGTCTTAATAAGTTTATTTAGTATGTCACAACACCTCCTCGACTCAGCTGAACCTTGAGTGGCTAAAAGAGCAGAAGTATGCCCTATGTCCACCAAAATTACAACACTAAAAAAGCTGTAGTGAGACTCCATTGTACAAGAAATAATTCAGGTATTGGAGGAGTCTGAAGGCATTTTTGATGTAATTCTCTACTTAAGACAGGAATTGAGGGCTATAAATCTGAAGGGATCTTAAATAAAAGCCTATGATCACTTCAGATTTTATTTTACTGTTGTGGGGGAAGTAAAATTGTATGAGATCATCAAAACACTTAGAATATGTAGCCCCCAATTTTTGCTCGAAGAAGAAAACATTTTCAAACTCATCAATACCTGAATTATTTCCTGCACAATGCCAGATGCAAACCTTATAAAATCCACACAAAAAATTACAAAAATCCACAAATAATAATAATCCTGACAACCATATATATATATATATATATATATATATAATATAAATAATAAAAATATTATTTAATAATTCGTACAGCTAATTCCAAAGAGGATATAAATCCAAAGAGAGATCAATGTAAGAACAGAGCCAATGATAGTTATGAAAGTGGAGACTTTAGAAACATATGATTTGGGCGGACAAGGTCAATTAATTGGTCTGGCAAAATAAAATATTACTGTGTGTTTCTAAAGTCTCTGCTTTCATCATTATATAATATATATATATATATATATATATATATATATATATATATATATATATATATTAATAATATCAGTGGTCAATATATATATATATATATATATATATATATATATATATATATATACATAAATTTCAAGAGGATAGAATCCAATGTAATAAATTATAACTATGGAATATTTGTCTTTGAGTGTTTTATATATATATCAAGCAGGATGAAATGGAACTAATGTCTTTAATTTAATCACAAAATTAAATTCAGGGCTTTTAGCTTCCATTTTTGAAACATGGTTAGAACTGTGTAATTGAAAAAAACATATTTTAAATCAATTAATTTATAATATTAATGCTCTGTAAATTTACATTGAGCACTATTTTGTAAAATAAAAATATCTATAAGAACACAGGATTATATATCTTACTGTTCTTTCTTTATATATATATATATATATATATATATATATATATATATATATATATCATTTTATCCCAGTTGCTCTTTAAGAAACTAAGTTTTCTATGGTAGATCGAAAGAAGATTTTTTTAATCATTTCACCCCAGGCAAGGTGATAATGCCATTAAGACACAAGCGGTTACTGAGAGTGAAAGAAAATGAAAAGATTTCAGGTGAAAGGACAATAAAATAACAGGTTTCAAAAAGACAGATGTCGATTGATGTTGTATTTAAATTATTGAAGAATGTATATGGCAGAGAAACAAGAAACTGGAAGGGAATTCCATAGGCAAGAAGTGTGAGAAAAGAAACTTTTAGAATAGAACATAGGTTGCATTTAGTTATTCCAACAATAAAATGGTAAGACCTAGTTATCAATCTAGCAGTATGTTTAAATTCATACAGTCATGGTACAAATGAGGAATTTTTATTTGAGCAATCACTATGAAAATATTTGTAAAAAAGGCACAGTGAAACTGGGTCATGGCAGTGGGAAGGTGAAGGTGACAGATGTGCCCATAATAATAGGAACACATAGAGTTTAGAGTTGGCATTTCAATAAAATCACCCAGCCTCCTCTGCTACAAACAGATTAATAAGAGTAGATAGGCTCACCTATCTTATGACCCACATTCCTTCCATGTCTACTGAACAGGAATAGAGTTTCATCCTTTGTTCTCAGTTTAGGATATGGTTCACCAGTTCTTTATTCATAGCCATAATGATTTAACTGTCTTAACTTTTTGATGATCATGCTGACCTGCAACTTTTCATTTTAAGGGTACCAGGTTTGGCAGTTTGGTGACTGCTACATCTGACTCATGGTAAGAAGCCCAAACTCTTTGTTAATGCTTAGAGAGGCTGCTCTGATCAACAGTTGCATAATATCATAGTATTTGTAGTGCCATGTTATGCACTGGTAGGTGTGCCTACATTTATTTCCAGTGGGCAACCCTGGGGCTACATTAGGCACAGATCTCAGCTACATTCTGGCTAGTTTATATTGCCACTGATGACAGATGGTGACAATTATGTTGGCATTATCCTTTCTTTTTCTTGATAAATACAACGAATAGAAATACAAGAAAACTAGTAAATAAAAAAAAAACACTTAATCCTCTCAAACTATCTTTCTCCAATGTTCATGGTATCCATTCCATTCTTCAGTGATATAGAAGAGGAAGGTGGCAAATGTACTCATTAAAAGAGCAGCACTTGAAATGTGAGGAAGAATTAAAACAATTTAGGCACTAACATAAAAATACTGGGACAAGTGCTGAATTGTTGAAAAGATTTATAGGAGAAGTAAAAGAAATATGGATGATGGTAAGAGAAATACACATCATAAGATGAACACTTGCATTGACTTGTTGTCACTTGATCCTTAAAGGGAACAAGTGGTGTAAAAATTCAAAAAAGATTCAAATGTAAAAATATGAATGATAATTGCAATAAATAAAATAGAAAGCATAATTACAATATCAGGAAAGGCAATTTTAATAAAATTTTCTGAACATTTATCAGTTAAGGTGAAATAAAAACAAATCAAGTCAGGTGAGCATAAATTCTTGAAGACTCATGACAACTTTTCCTGACAATATAAAGGGAAAGATTTCAGTAATAAAAAGTAAAAACGAAGGAAAGCGGATTTCAGAAATGAAAAGGCAGGATTTCATTGTAGAGTCTTTTGAATTGAAACCAAATTTGGAAGATTGGAAGATTGGAATTGAAAAATTTGGGGGAACTGGATTTAAAAATCAACGAAGAAATCAGAAGGACAATGAAAAATTTAATCAAGTCGAAATGCAGAAAATCAAAGAGAAATTTCCTCTTTTAATAAAATTCACACGCATACAAATACACATTCACACTCACACACAGAACATACATTCATTTACACACAAAAATATAATAGCATGTATAATTGTCTCTCTCTGACTATATATATATGCATATATGTGTATATATATATATATATATATATATATGTATGTAATAAACACATACCTATATGTCTATACAGATATATAATCCTATATATATTCATATTTGTATTATGAATTCACATACATAAACATTGATATTTATTCTATATATATATATATATATACACATATATATATATATATATATATATATATATATATATATATATATAGTAATGGTTAAAGGTGCAAATATATATAAACAACCACACACCCACAGATATATATATATATATATATAACATTTTGTATTGGTAATAAGAAATACATACATACATACATACATATATATATATATATATATATATATATATATATATATATATATATATATATATATATATATATATATATATATTGAATATGAAGTATTGCATATTGCATGCAACTGCTAATAAAATAGTACTTGATGTATAATAAAGAGCTATAATTTATATTAATCAAAAATATACAGTCGTCAACTGATTACATTTTGCATGAAATTCAATGTTGTGCTACCATTAAGGACATATATATATATATGTATATATATATATATATGTATATATATATATGTTACACAGCAAAAAATGCAAAATTACCCTGTGTGGGTATAGCCTATTTCAACCAGCATAATCTTGCACCATTCTTCTTCAACCCTGGATTCAAGGTTGGCACAAGGTCCTGCTGGTTGACATAGGCTATACCCATATGAGGTAATTTAGGATTTTTGCTGTGTAACATATATATATGCTATGTTATAATAAATACATTGAGCTCTCTTTGGGGATCAGTTTAATATTTGATATTAAGTTGACAATTCCGGAAAATCCTCACTGAAACCAAAACTATACTTAAACATGAAAACAATAAAAAAAAACTAAAAATTCTTGAAGCTATATACACAAAGCAGTTGAAACCTAACCTGAAGAAAATAAACTATGAAATCTCCACAAATCTTCTTAAATGTTTATAATTAATAACAGAAGCCACTGGTTTATACCAAGGGCTTCTCATACCTAATAGTTCTCATTTTCATTCTCACGTGGTTGTGTGTGATGTCATAAGCTGCGGTGCAATTTTTGCTTCCAGTGTCTAGTATGTACGAGTTTGTCGTTGCTTGGAAATCTTTCATGCAACAAAAACAGACTATAATTATTGTTTTGCTCGTGTATTGTTCAATATATTGAAATGTAATTGACATCTTTGATAATGGCTTATGTAAGATGAAAGCTTAGATAAGATTAAAAAACATGTATCAATATGGTGTTTTTCTTTCATCTTTCAATGATAATGTTATTAAGCTTATCAGACAATATGAAAGGAATTTACTTAAAATAAATAGACAAAACTTGTCTATATTATTTAATGAAACATGCATATATATATATATATATATATATATATATATACGTGTGTGTATGTATTTATGAAAACTATCAATTTTTCTTCTGTGTGCACATTACAGTAGTGGGAAAGTTTTATTTTGGAGGCATTAAAGTTTACAAGCCATTTCCTACCCCAGTTAATGATGGATTGGATATTCTTTTCAAGACCAGCAACCAGGTTAATTTTTTGAGTGATGCTGGATTTACTAGTGAGACAGGAGTAATTAGTAGTATCATCTGTGTAGATGCCTACTTGGGAACTGATGACATCAGGAAAATTGTTGATGAAGATCAGAAACAGTGTAGGACCAAGGATAAGGCCTTGGAGAATACTAGTGTTTGTATGAAAGGAACTGGAAGAGAGCATGTTAAGGATGATCTTCATTTCATGGTTTAACAAGAATCCTTGTATTAAATCAAATAATCATCTTGTAATACCATATCCCTGAAGCTTATGAAGAATACTCGCTCGCCAAGCCCTATCAAATACCTTAGAGATATCTAGTGCCACTACTCAAGGTTCTCCATTATTGTCAAACGCTTGGTATTCAAATTCAGTTTTGGCTGTAAGCACATCAGAAGTAGACCGAGCAAAATGGAAACCATATTGTTTGTCAGAAAGAAGATCATGGGATTTAAGGTGATTAACCACTTTGGTGCTGATTAAAGCCTTGAAGACTTTGCCAAAGAGAGGTAAGAGGCTGATAGGACAGTAGTTAGATGGGTCAGAAGGGTCTCCAGATTTCTTGAAAACAGGGACAACAGATAAGGACTTCCAAAAGATTAGAAAGCAAGAGTCAGTGAGGCAATAGTTATATAATTTGGAGAGAAGTGGAGCAAGCTTAGGAGCACGTTTCTTTAGGACTACAGCTGGTATCCCATCACCATCACTTGCCTTATGAGCGTCTAATTTAGAGATGATGTCTAAAACCATCGACGGGGTTATGTACATCTCACTCAATAGAGCCTCAGTTCTGTGAGGAAAGATTAGGGGTGTGTGCTCTGGATGAGTCAAATGTTAATTTGGATGAGAATTTCTGAGCAAAGAATTCAACCTTATCAGCTGAGGAAGTTAGAACCTCAAATTGATTGCATAGATGTGGGGTTGTGGATTTGCTTTTGTTCAGCACACTCTTGCAGAGCCGCCAATAGTCTTTGGAACCAAACTTGTGAGATGCAATATGTTGTTTCATTCTACCAGTAACTTTGCTTCATTGAGGACATGTTTGCACTCATGGGCAGAGACAAAAAGACGTCTGTTACAATCAGACATGTCCCTTCGGTACAGATGGAAGAAGTGATTCCTATGGGCTATAGCAGCTGAGCAAGCAGCTGAAAATCAAGGAGATGAGTGTGATTTAACTTTATATCTTTTTGCTGGGATGAAAGCCTCAATGCCAGCTTTTATCCAGGAGATGACCATAGATACACATTTCTGAACTGGGTGATTAAAAACCACATTCCAGGGGATGTCACAAAGGAAATCGCAGAATGAGTACCAGTTTGCTCGTTGTTAACAGAAAGATATTCTGTTAGTAGGAGGTTTTGCTGCCTAAATATACAACTATATATATATATATATATATATATATATATATATATATATATATATATATATATGTGTGTGTGTGCAGTTGTATATAACTGGATATGGATATATATGAATGTAAAAGAAAGTGTTTGAAAAAATTAAATTTTGGACTAGTTTCATTTATTTTTGTCATTCAATCATTTTTTATAGATTTTTTTTTGTTTTTTTAATTGTTTTCACCCTATGCAAGGCAGTAAAGCTACTAAGACACAAGATGTGGAAGAATTAGGAACAGAAACATTAATAATGAGCAGGAAGAGGAAAGATTAATCAGGAGAACAGTAGATAGCAATTGAGATTGTATTTAATTTTTGGCAGATTAATATTGGCTTGAAAACATGGAGCCAGAAGAAGTTTCACAAGCGAAAAGTGCAAGAAAAGAAACTGTTAGCATTGAATTTATGGTTACATCTTGTCAGCTCAACTGTAAACTGATGAGGCTTCAGTAACTTTAACATGTTGTTTGATTGTTAATTCTTCAATGGTTGAAATTGCCAAAGACTTAAGTTGTTAAATGTGAAAGAAAAAGAAAAATATCATTAGACACTTAAATTTAATTCGCATTTAAAATTGGTCCAAGTTATTTATTTCCATTGTTGTTTACTCATTTAATCCATGGAATTCTCAGTATCCTTCTGTAGAACCTCATTTTTGTTGCCTCTCGTTGTCTCATCATCTGTGGGGAGATTGGCCAATATTCACTGCCACTTTAGTTTGTAATGAAATTTTTCCATTTCTCAGCACTTTGCTTAGCATTTGGAATGCATGTTTTGTTATTCCACTCTCTGTTCAGATGTTGGTGTTGCCTTTTCCATTGTCTGTTAACACATTTCCCAAATATTTCAACTTCTGTACTTGCTTAATGTTGATATCTCCAATTTGTAACTCGCTTCTTGGGCTTTTTCTACTACTCTGTCTAGGAGAACCTGGAGTTTTCTTTCCAATTCAGCTATCAACAAAGTGTCATCTGTGAATCTTATATTCATAAGATTATACCCACGAATTGCTCATAAAATTGTCTGATATAAATAATAATAATAATAATAATAATAATAATAATAATAAATGCAAATAAACTATAATACACCTACTGCAGTGGCAAAAACCTAAACAAAGGAAGCAGAAGCAAATACAACCAACCAGATACAGAAATGATGACAAGATAAAACAATTCATGGTCAATACTCTGCCTGTATTAAACGAGCTGATGTAGACAAACCCTGTACCCATCAGTGGCTATGTAGTGCAGGGTTAAAAGCTGAAACTAAAGGTTTTAATCTTGCTGCATAGGACTAATGCTTTCTAACTAGAAATTACCAAGCACATATACTGAAAATTGTGTTAGCCCAGAATGCAGATTCTATGATAAATATTCAGAAACAATTGAGCATCTTGTGTCAGGTTGCACAATATTGGCTCCTGCTGAATATAAAACTCAGCATGAAAAAGTGAACCAATATCTTCACTAAGAAATCTGCAACTTTTACAGAAAGAAAACTGCAAGAAATTTGTATGACTGCCACTCAGACACAGTTAGAGAGATAAGACCTGTAACAATTTTATTGGACTATACAATACACAAAGACAGAACAATCAAAGGTAATCACCCAGGAATTGTGATCAAAGAACACAAGAAGAGAATTTGCTTCTCTTATTGACATGGTAGTCCCTGCAGATTGTAATGTATCTTTGAAGATATTGAATAAAACTATCAAAATACAAGGATCTTGAAGCAGAAATTTCAAAAATGTATCACATGAGGATATCAACAATTCCAGTTGTAGTTGGAGCCCTCGGATTGATTGGAAAAGTTTCCAATAGACTCATTAAAAGAATTCCTGGTAATCCATGCCTTAAAGAAATACAAAAAATTGTACTCATAAGTACAGCTCATGCTTTATGAAGGGCTTTATCTTTCTAAAATGTGTGTAATCTTAATTATTTTCGGTTTTTTTTCACAAAACTCATCAATGGAAAATGTCATAAAACCATTTCTGACCTTAGGTCTCTTGTTGGGACCCAAAAGTAAATCAGAAATCAAAGGAAATAATACTACTACTACTACTAATAATAATAATATTTACACTATTTACATTATTCAGACTGTTGTCCTCATCTTTATTGTCATATTTACAACATTATTCACTGGCCCAGTGGATAAAAGCATTGATTGAGTGATCCAAAATATGACTTGACCCAAAGAGTTGTGAGTTCAATACCTGGCCACAGCAGAGGGAACAAAAACTCGAAGAATTGAGTTACTAAAGGGAATTAATTGAAACTGAGATATCCAAAAAAAAAAGGCATGGCATGTGGAATTAGAACAATCTACCCCAAGGGACTAAATAAAGAGTTCGGTTTGAAACATATATCACCTGAAGAAGACCAGAGTGTACAATGATTGAAAAATCATGAATATGGCAATAAAGATGAGGACAACAGTCTGAATAGTATAAATATTTACAATACCTCATCTCAGAAATATAGACAGATAATAATAATAATAATAATAGTAATTCCTCATCTTCTTGCCATGTCCTTTCAGTATGATAGTAATCATGGCTCTCCATAACTTCATATTCTTTGTAGCTCTATGCAATCTTAATATCCCACCCAGTCCCTATTTTCATTATTTACATTATTCGGACTATTGTCCTCATCTTTGTCGCCATATTTATTACAACGTTTTGGCTGTTGTACACTCCAGCCCTCTTCAGGTGGTTGGAATGTCGAACTGAACCCTTTATTTCACTCACTGGGGTAGACTGTTCTAGTTCCGCATGCCATGTTTTTAATGGATGTCAGTTATCAGTTATCTCCTGTTAATTTCCCTTTGAAAATTCTCCACTGTCTTAAACGGGTATTGAACTCACACTCTTTGTGTCCTGTCACTGGATCTAACTCATGCCACTGTGCCATGAGTCCTCAAGCTGTAATAAATATGGCGACAAAGATGAGAACAATAGTCTGAATAATGTAAATAATGTACATAATACCTCATCTCAGAAATATAGACAGTCCCTATTTTGTCATTCATTTACATAAGCTTTATAGGTAATCTACCTTATGTGTTTCTAAGCCCATTTTGTTTTCAGTATGTCTTGTAAGAATCAAATTTTCCAAACCTACTGTCCTAAAATCATCTGTCTCTTTCTGATTCTAAGTATAAGTGTCCTTTGTGTTTCTCTTTAGCTTGACATTTCCTTGTTAAATTGTTTAATATTTTTCTTCAAAAATGAAAAAAAATGTAAAATATATATATTGTAAAAGCAACAGGATTGTGACATTTTTTAGATAATAATTTTTTATTAATTTATATGCTATGTTAGTCTGTACAATAAAGCTATGTACATGTAAAGCTACAATAATGGAGTACTCAGTGAGGAATAAATTCATTATAATTTTAAATTATACACAATTACACCACAACAAACTCCTAATACTATGCATTTTGATCATTTTCCTTCAATTTAAAATACAAATTTTTTTTGAAAACTGCAGTGTGTCACTTTTCATCTTCATCTTTTTCTGAAAGACTGTATTTGTCTTCATTTGCAAAATGAAATCTAATATTGAACACTAAACCAATCATTGCAAAACATCAAAGAAAGTGAGGATTTTATGACAAGACAGGGAAATATTAGAAAACTTCCTTAAATGTCTTCAGAATCTTGATGTCTTTCAGAGAACAAATCCAATCTTGATATAATGATGATGTTATCAAAAGTTTAATTTCTGATTGGCTGATAGAATTCCAGATATGAAATTAACTGCTCAGATGCAAATGGGACAAATGGGAGGTTTTGGATTACCAAGGAATTTTGTTGTGTGAAAATTGGAATTCAATCAGAAAGCAAAGCAAAATAAAATAAAAACTCTCAGACTAACTTTGATCAATCATGCACATTTTTGCAAACATTTCAGTTTAGTCATTTTGTTTTAAATGCTAAAAACCTTCCCTAACATATAAATTCTTCTTGCTTTTGCTATGCATTTAATATGAATATAAATCCTAACATGATGCCATGATGAAATAATTGGCCACTCTTTTAACAGTTGATTACAAACTGGTATAAATTGTTATAATCTAACCACACATCTGCAACAACCTGGATGTAATGACTTGGAATGACTTTTTGACCATTGTTGGCAACCAGTTTAGGAGAAGAATAACTTAAAATTCAAAAGTGTATATAGGCCTTCTATTTTTGTTTACAGTGCGGTTCACCCTGTACTAGGCCCAGGAGCCACTCGAAGTAGAGCCTCTCACAGTAAGAGGCTCAGTTATATGTGCGGAAGATAAGAGCTAAGCTTAGACTTGAACAGGTTAAGATTGTAGTGATCAAAAGAACATTGTTTTTCGAGTCAGTTCCACAGAGTCATGGTTTGTGGGAAGAAGTTGCTTAAGTGGGACTTACTTCTCACCAATGGGATACAGAGGGAATGAAAGTGGTTTACCACAATGCACATAGCATACAGGTACTAATTATAAAGGTTAGAACTGGTGAAAGTAAGGAATGCAGATCATCTGATCAGCTTTCCATATAAGGAGTGATAGAACATTAAAAGGCTTGCAGAATTTCATCTGTGAGAAATGTGGGGTTGCAGGGTGGAAAAGAATTTCTCACCCCCAAGGATATGGAGATGCCTTTGAACTGGAAAGAGAGAACTGGGAAGCTCCTGCCCAAATATGACAGTAATACTCCATTTTAGGCCTGATCTCGTAAAGGCAGAGGATAGTATGAGGTGTCAGCAACAGGAAACTGACCATTTTTCCTGCATTTTTAGTAGTGGATTGGATGTACGAGTTCTACTTGAAGTCTGGGTATGTGTTAAGGTTTATTTGGTTTGCTTTATTTTGTTTTATGGCATATAAACTTCAATGGGTTATTTAATGCTGACAAAATGTTTTATTGTTGGTAATGTTTTGTTTTGTCAAAAATCTATTTCTGGTAATATTTTTTTTCTTCAAAATTGTATTGCTGGTAATAATTTTTTTCAAAAAAGTATTGCTGGTAATAGTTAACTATTTGCCCATAGCTGGGACCCTAACAGGTGCTACCACCCAGGTCATGGTGGACCTGGGAATACCAGCAATTAAGAGGTGGTTCCACGCTCCTCAAAACCTCCTGATCAGAGGCCTTGCTGCTGGATGTAGTTTATTGTCTTGCCCAGGACATGGATGTAGTTTAACGTCTTACCCAGGACAGCTGGGTTGTGTTAAGGCCCAGCAGTCACTCAAGGCACATACTATATAACTGCTGACAAGAGTGTGGAGTACACATTGACTTTATAAAATCTTGATTGTGGGTGGAGACTTATAACTGTGTTAAAGTGTATCATTATTATTATTCAGTGATGGTTTGTGATGTAAGATTACAGCTCTCCACAGATTCTTTATTTTTATAAACTGTGAATTGCTATGATTCCTTGGGAAAAATAATGAACTTATTCACTACCATATTATTTAATTCATAATGGATTTATAATAACATTAATGCAAAGAGAATATAAAAGACTAAACTAAAATTTGAACTCTTCTTACCAATTTTATTTTCCATGCCGACTAACCATTTTACTGCATTCACCAACCAATATTTACGATGGCCATATTGTCGAGTTGTTAGAACATTTGCTTTCTAACCATGAGACCAGGTTTTGCATTTTCACTATGGTCAATTTTCTTGAATTTGTAGGCCTGTAGAAGTGATCTTTGCATGTAGCACCTTTAGAAAAAGACTGAAAATCATACTACAGGTTTACCCAAGCTTTATGAGTGAAGTTTGGCAAACAGATTTGAGAGCCATTGATGGTTGAACTACGATAGTCACAGGTCATCGTGACTGAGGGTTTGTGCATAATGGCCTTGTTCAGACTGTTGATCATACTAGATAATGCAATCTCTCCGAGAAACTAAGGTCAGGGCCAGATTTAGATGAAGAGAGGTCCTAGGCTATTCCACTTGTGAGACACCCCCTCCAAATCTCCCATTCTCACCTGTAGTGGAAAATGGAAGCGTGTTAAATAAAACAATTTCAGTAAAGCCAAGGATGATAATGTGTGTTTGAAGGGTTGTTTAAAGTCTACAATGTCTTTATGACAGCATGTTTAAGAAAGGCTTATGACAATGTCAAAAATATCGTACACCTTAGCTGGAGGCCCCCTCAATTTTGAAGCCCTAGGCTTTAGCCTACTAAGCCTAGATGCAGTATCAACTAAGATACGCTCAGCATAGTTTCAGTATAAACCACAAGTGGGCACTGTGGGTGTTGAACAAACATATATTTGCCTGATCTGGCATCTGCAACAGGGACTGCTAACCACCCTTATAGAAATTATACTAGGATATAAGCAGCCAGCCATTACATTACTATTTACAAAGTATTAAATGGTGATAAAGAAAACAGAAAATAAATACAGATAAAGGACTAAGATAAATTTGCATAAAACTTGAAATGCGGTTGGCATCTTAACACATACACTAATTGCTATGGTCTGCCATATGCCATTTAACTACATTCTAATATGTATGCAGAAAGGATTAATTAATAATTATTATCCAATATAAAGGAAAACATTAATTTGTGTCTGTTGATTGAAAATACACAAGATATTAATGACAATATATAGAATTGTAATCATATAAAATAAAAAAAATTATATATTTGGTTGAGTCATGATTAATTTTTATTTCTAGTAAACAGTTATTATGACGAATATATCATTCTTACTACTAATCATACGTAGCAGTTAGGAATAAAGCTTGGAGGACACTAACTCAGGTTTTCCACAGTAGTGACAGCATACAGAGAGGATCAAAGAAAAAAAAAATGACCCCTATTAATGGTGTTGTTAAAAGTACATTTATGTTACATAATGTTATCAGAGTTCAAACAGTGGCATAACATAAAGGAGACATCTAGAAAAATAAGTAGTGTTATGGTTAAGGAGTTATAACTGTCTGGCAAGTACAAATTTGGTTTGCAAAATTTTGTTCTGGAGAAATGTTGACAGAAGATGAACCCAGACAGAGGTATTCATCAAATTTTGATGACTAGGATCTAAAGTCAGTAGTTGAAAGTGATCTATATACATATGGATTGGCACTTCAGCTAAGGATCAATGTAGTATCTGTGCACTCAAATTAAAATTAATATGTTGCTTCTTGGATCAGTATAATATCTGTGCACCCTATGAAAAGTGTTACATTTCCATCCACACTATATATTGGAAATGTGAATTGAGGAACAAGGAAAAAATCACTTTCCTAGGGAAATAAAATATAATCAATGTAACCTAAAGGTTGTCTGTTTTTTAAATTTAAATTAATTTATATATTGTTATGGGGTCCACCCCTTTTTCATATAAGTGGACTCAACCAGAGTGTTACTTGGACTGCTGCCATTAAATACCCAGAGTCAGTCAGAATATAGACAGAGAGTGAGAGTGAGCAGAGATTGTGATTGAGTTGGAGGTAGAGTAATAGTGTGAGGTAATCGCTTGTAGAAGTCAGTTACAAGCATGTAGACTCGAAGGAAGTCCTACTTTGAGACCGTATATATATATATATATTATTATTATGACTAACCGCGTTCCTGGATTTACTAACAGCATTACCCATTGTATTATTGTGTAAATACATTTAATTTTTTTATTTCTTGTGTTTGTCATTCATTGGAGATCGAATTTCATCTCGGAATCCACAATATATATATATATATATATATATATATATATATATATATATATATATATATATATATGAATTTAAATTAATTTATATATACACACACACACACACATATATATATATAAGTATGTGTATGTGTGTGTGCGTGCTCTATCCCTGATATTGAGCACTTTAATCCATATATATAGTATACCTTAAAACTATATTTTATCATTCATATATATATATATATAGAGAGAGAGAGAGAGAGTAAAGGTTATAAATCATTAGTATATAATCTAAGTGGATCCTAGTAATATAAAATATTTAAAGGGCTCAATGTATATATTATTACAGAGCAAATAATTCATAGACAGTAAAATCCAGAATCACCTCATATGGGGAATAAGCTTATTTCAATTGATGAAATTTGTCAGTCTTATTCAACCCTGTTATAAACTGAGTTTTTGTTGGAATTAGAAATTTAACCTTGACAGCTACGTCAAAAGCAAACGTCAAAAAAACATATAGAATTTATCCATTTCAATGCTTCTGTCAAACAAAAGGCAGAAGACAAGAGTCAGAGGAGGGTGGAAGTATTTGTCTTAAAGAGAAGTTTTGTAAAATTAAACCCGGATATTAATGTTATGACATTAAATTAGGGTTATATAAAGATTGAAATGTTATTTGAAACTAAAAGTGGAATAAAAAGGCTTTAAAAAATCTTTATATAGATAAAGTTATGATTAATAATACAAAATCATACTTAAAAGTTCTCTTTCGAAGACAAGTTACATTTAAAAATAAGATATATTTAAATCAATTAAAAATATACTTAAATAATTTATATTAAAATCACATAAAATTATATTTAAAAATAAGTTATATTTAATATAAAATCAGTAGGTTATATTAAAGAATAAAATATATTTAGAAATAATAATATAAGATAAGATAAATTATACATTTAAAAATAAATGTATATAATGAAATAAATAAATAAATAAAACAAAAAATAAATTTAAATATAAGTTATATCTAAAAACAAGTTATATTTAAAAATAAAAAGTTATACTTAAAAATACAAAGTTATATTCAAAAACAACTCTAAAATATATAGATAAAGAGGTGTAAGTGATAAAAGGAAAGAGAGTTCTTAGAACAGGGGAAAATTATAAGATATAATTAATATGGTATAAAAATGAAAATATAGAAATTAGAATTAGTTATACATTCAACATTAGAAGAGTTAGAGAAATATATAAGTAAAACCTACATTATGGAAATTTGAATTTATTTTTTATGTTAACATTTTAACACTAATTCATTCCTTTGATTCAATAGTTGGCTTTGATTATTGTATTTTATTAAACGTAAGTCACACCTATCACTAAGACTATTAGGAGTATGTGCAGAACCCATAATCTTCCAACCTATCTATAGATTCAAACCTTTCTCCTTTAATTCCCAAAATTTATTTGAAAGAGCTTTTAATTGAGGGTTAATAAAAGAGTGCCTATGGGTACAAAATCTCTTTTCCATTCCCCTGTGGAAATTCCAATGTAAACCTTATAGTTATTCTTATTTTCTTTGGGGGAAAATGGTTGCTTGATATATAACATTAGTAGATCTGGATTTACCCTCTACTGGACAATTTTCTTTAGATCTACAATTGCAGGAGGGTTCAATATCAGATTTGATGTTTATCCTATAGAAATTTCTTAAAATATAGTTGTTATGTAAGTTGATAATTTTATACATGTTATTGGTACAGGAGAAGCCAAAAGATGGAGGTCATATCAACAAGATCATTGAACAATATCGAAATGACTAATTTTATACATGTTATTGGTACAGGAGAAGCTAAAAAGATGGAGGTCATATCAACAAGATCATTGAACAATATCGAAATGACTAATTTTATACATGTTATTGGTACAGGAGAAGCCAAAAGATGGAGGTCATATCAACAAGATCATTGAACAATATCGAAATGACTAATTTTATACATGTTATTGGTACAGGAGAAGCCAAAAGATGGAGGTCATATCAACAAGATCATTGAACAATATCGAAATGACTAATTTTATACATGTTATTGGTACAGGAGAAGCCAAAAGATGGAGGTCATATCAACAAGATCATTGAACAATATCGAAATGACTAATTTTATACATGTTATTGGTACAGGAGAAGCCAAAAGATGGAGGTCATATCAACAAGATCATTGAACAATATTGAAATGACTAATTTTTCTACAAAAATTATAACAATGATTATAACAATCAGTCATCATTTTCTTACAAAAAAAAATGGATGACATGTAGCAAGGCATGGGTAATTAAGCTGGTAGATATATATATATATATATATATATATATATATATATATAAAAAAACAAAATATATATATATATATATATATATATATATATATATATATATATATATATATATATATATATACACTAAACACAAAAAAATGTTGGTATAACCAACAGACAACTTGCCAGACAAGAAACATCCCAAACAAGAAAAAAACAAAAAGCAAAACACCTATACATGCATTAAATTAAAAACTCAATGACTAGACAATGTAGACAGCAAAAAATGCTTCACAACATTGACATTCAAGGAACGAGAGCACAAGTTGCTACTCCCGTTTCATACACTTGCAATCATCAGACAACTATATAAAATTATCCTTGATGATGGCTAAAAGAATAGCTGAAAGTGCTCAGACATACAAAACAAGAATTTCTACATAATTTGTGCACAGAAAAGAAAAAATTATAAGAACAAGTGAAAAATTTAACTGTAGTATGTTGTCAGTCGTTTTTAATGAAACTTGTACAAAAGACGGATTGCTGCTCCAAAACAATATATATATATATATATATATATATATATATATATATATACACCTTAAGATATTAACAATACTGAATACATAAAATTGTTATTGTATGTAATCATAGTGCAAAATAAAAAATGAAGAGACATAAGTAATTTCTGTATTTGGGAAACCAACTGTAATGGCAACTGGATCAACTTAATTATTAATTATACATAGCCACCATCTTCTTATAGACCCTCAGAAAATTTTCAACCAACTTCTTTATAAGTCAATCTTGTTTTCCTTCTGTTGTCTTTAATGGACGATATTATATTCTTTGATGATTTCTCTCTAGTTAATTCTTCTTTGTGTTGTTGCTTTTCTCTTTCACTGAGAGATTTTAATTTTTTATCCTTGAAAAATTGTGTCTGAATAAAATCCTAAAAAGGGAATTATATTGATCAAATAAGTGTAAAGTAATGATAATTCCTCATTTAAAAATAGCACTCAAAATCTTGTTTTTTTTAAATTTTGTATATTCATTCTGTATAAAGCCCAAAAGCCACTTAAGCTATAGGTTACAAAAGAAAACCAGAAACACAATCCTAAACAGGAAATGAGAGATAAACATTTAATCCTATTCAAAAAACTAGGGAAGGTGTGTAAACTGGATGATAGGCGAGCCTATCTACTCCTATTGCTGAAAAAGAAATAATTCCGTAGTAAATAAAAGTTCAGACTTTTAGGTGGAGACATTAGATGTATAGAGTTGAAAAAAACTTTAGAAAGAACTGGAAACCTAATCCAAATCAGGAAACTAGGGATAAACCTCTACTCCTGTTCAAAAGCCAGGGGGAGGTGATTGTGACAATTTGCATACCCTAGATTAGTTGCAATAACATTAAAGTCTCCAAAATGAAGATCTTATTGGAGACACTGCTGTAGCTTCTGCAGCAATAGTTAGAATTTATTTATCTTGTTTTCTTTTCATGTCTTTATATATATATATATATATATATATATATATATATATATATATATATATATATACTGCATACATCAGCTGATAAGAATTACATGTAGAAAGGAATATTTTTCAGTCTGACTCATCTTAACTTTTTTTAGCCACAATGTTTCAAACTTTTGCTATTTATCATCCCATCTATGTAGCAAATGCGTTGGATCCACTTGATTATTATGATTCTTTGTTCTTCTTGCAAAAGGAAGAAAAAGTTTCCACTCATCTGTCAAGTGCAGCAGTTTCAAACTGTCTGTATATCAAACACTGATTAAAAGGATATGTTGAAAATGGAATCATTCTTTGTGCAGTGCGCTTTTCTTGTTAAATTAAAACAAATCTTTATATTAATACTATTGTGTCAACTTAGGTTATGTGTCATGCTCCAAAAGTATTTCTAAAAAAATTAAATAAAGCTTCACTCACTTTAAAAGATCAAAGGAGTAAAGGAGTAATAAAAAATTAAGACAGCAAGTCTGTCTGTCTGTCTGACTTTGTTTCTTTCATATCATTTCCTTCTTCCTTTCCTTTAATTTGTTCTTTTTTTTTCTTTTTTCTCTAACTCTCTCACTTACTCTCTACTTTGTCATCTTTCTTTCTTATCATTTCCTTGTCTAATTCTCTTCTTCTCAAGCATGGAAATGTTGATGGCAAAACACACACATATATACACATATGTATTCTTTAAAATTGTGCTATATTTACAGAAAAAGAGTTCTCAATATTAGAAATAGTGCATTTATAGATATAGACACTGCTGTCGGTTTCAGGCCTTCATGTGATCTTAGGCTGAAGGTCACAGTGAGACAGGAAATTTTCTGTCAGATAAATTTTCTATAAGATTTGGTTGTCCTATGTATTTCCATCTATTGTTTGAATACCAAGAGAACATTTTTTTATGGAACAACACATTAATTACAGTAGATTTTCATTATAATAAGTTTGACTGTAATTTTATTTAAATCTTCCATGTTTCTCTTAATGTATAAGACTGACCTATATAACTGACCTTTGACATTTTATTTGTTCTGCGTACATACATATGAATTCTTTTCAAAGGACAAAATGTGTTACAGGAGTTTTCCATTTTGTCATTCAATTACCAATCATATGTTATAGTCTCCTAAATATATTTATATATTGTATTCCCAATAACAACAATCAACAAATAACATTAACATCTGTCTATATTTCTGAGATGAGCTATTGTAACTATTTACATTATTTATATTGTTCGGACTGTTGTCCTCATTTTTATTGTCATATTCACAGTCTATATTTCTGAGATGAGGTATTGTAACTATTTACACTATTTACATTGTTCGGACTGTTGTTCTCATCTTTATTGCTATATTCACAGTCTATATTTCTGAGATGAGGTATTGTAACTATTTACACTATTTACATTGTTTGGACTGTTGTCCTCATCTTTATTGTCATGTTCACAATGTTTCTGCCATTGTATGCTCTGGCCTTCTTCAGGTGATATACATCCTTGGAAATGAATATCACCTGAAGGAGTGTATCTCCAAGGTCACAGTCGATAAAAGTGTTGGTTGAAGTAATCCAAAAAGTCACTTGACCCAAAGAGTTGTGAGTTCAATACCTGGCTACAGCAGAGGGAACAGAAATTTGGAGATTTGAATTACTAAAGAGAATTAAATGAAATTGAGATATCCAAAAAAGGCATAGTATATGGAATTAGAACAATTTATCCCCATCGACTAAATAAAGGGTTTGGTTAAAAATTTCAACATATATCACTGGAAAAAAAAGTCAGAGCGTTCAATATTCAAAACATTGTGTATGTAGCAATAAAGATGAGGACAATAGTTTACACCAACATCTAGTAGCCAAAAAAAGAAAGAAAGTACCTCTTAATTCAATGTCTCTGACACTAAACTATGCATGTATCTCCATGTGTAGAATTAACCCAACACTCTCACTAGTTAATAATGGCTGTCTTTTTCTTTTTCATTGAAGCACGGATAGTTCCAACAGGCTATGATAAATTGAAATGGAGAAACTATTAATGAGAGTTTAAGAGCAGGAGTTGAAAAATCAGATGGCCAAGAGGCCATAACTTCTTAAACATGGGCTTAATGAAGATGTTTTACGTTTCTCTACAGTGCATGTTACCAGCTAAAGCTTAATCAAATTTCAATAGTAACCACTGGACCATTAGTTTAATTTATATGGAATTATATATATATATATATATATATATATATATATATATATATATATATATATAGTTTATGAAAAAACTAGGTAATCCGTATGGGTAAACCTAAGGAGCTCAATGTAAATCCAGAGCAAATAATTTAAATAAAAACAGACCACTTTAAGGTTCCATGTAATAAATTATTTCACCACAGGTGGTGGTGAAATAATTTATTACATGGAACCTTAAAGTGATCTGTTTTTAATTAATATATATATATATATATACATATATACATATATATATATATATATGTAGATATTTAATAGGCCAGTTAATAAAATTTGAAGAATAAAAAGCCAACAAAATGATACAGATATTGTCCATAAAAATGATATTTATTATATATTAGCCTTTTTTCTAAGTTGAAGCACAAAGAGAAAGATTTTAAGGTCAGAATTTTCAAATAGGCCTCTGTTCTTTTTCAACAATACAAGGAATAAATAAACATGCGGGACTTACTCTTCCAAGAATGTTATTGTTGGTTAGAGAACTCCCCTGTGGAAATTATGCTCTGAGTAAACAAATCCCTGTTTAATCCTTCAATGTAAATTTATTTTGAAAATAACTTTCAACTGCAATCTGCATCTTTCTTGTCAGCTGTTGAAAGAAGATTCTAAAAGCACACATCTTATGTAATCAGTGCTATGGAATGGTTGGTTGAAGTATGCATTGGCAGGGAAATTGTTGTTGTTGGCTGTGATTGTTTCATGACAGAAAAGTAAATATACAAATGTAGAAAAGGAAATTATGTTGGAGAAACTGGAACAGAACTCTGTCTTCGTTTCTATAGCCAAAAATCCATCCATCAAATTTGCCCTTCCAAAAAACTGGATCCCATTGATTTGTGTAATGATTTGGAAAATTTTACCCATAACATTAAATTAAGGGAACACTTCTCCACAAACAGTAATAATCACCAACCTTTTACCATCAATGACTGTACACATAAAACCACCAGAGTCTACACAATGGAGTCCACCAAACAAATGAAATCACCACATTAATTCATATATTAAAAGTACCAGGAACCACCTGGACAAATTTATACAAAAACAACCTCCATCAAAATAGCAACAACAACGTTATGTCAAAAAACAAAAAGCAATAAAATCTCTCCAAACAAACAAAAACTTAATCATCAAACAAGCTGACAAGTGTTGTTTAGTCACAGACAGAAGAAATACATCACAAAAGCAGAAAATCATCTCAAAGATCAAAGTTTTTACAAAAAATTCACCCATGATTTCACTAAACATTTCATATCAAAATGCCACCCTCTAATTAGCCATTTAAACCAAAGTATATAAGTATAAGTTAAGGATATAGTCCCTTTTTGTTTTCCCCTCCTTCTTCCATTATTTCACCTCTCTCTCTTCCTTCTTTTCCCCTTTTTCCCTCCCACATTTTTTCTCTACTCTAGCTTTTTCTCCTCCCACTATGTTTCCCTGTAATAATAATATAATATGTATAAATAATATCTAGTAAAGCAGTTGACTTTTTTCACTGCCTGAAGGAACTATTTAATGGTAGAAACCACGGTATCAGAAAGGGGTTGGTACATTTATTATTCTAAATATTAAATAGCTCTGCACTTTTGATTTTTTTAACTGTGCATTGAGCACTTTTTTTTAATATAACCAAGACAAATATATATATATATATATATATATATATATATATAGGTATATATATAGCAATGGTAACAATTCTATTGGTATATAATCCAAGTGGATTGTAGTAATATAAAATATTAAAACTGATCAACAAAAAGAGATCAACATATTATACACAGCAAATAATTAATAAACAATAAAATCAAAAAATCACCTCATATGGGGAATAGCTGATTTCAATAGACGAAGATATCAGTTGTCTGTCTTATGTGGTGTGGACTGAGTTTGTGTCAGAAATAGAAATTAACTGTGAAAGCTAAAAAAAACAAAAAACAGGCAGAAGACTAATATAGAATTTATCCATTTCAATGTTTCAGTCAGATGAAAGGCAGAACTAAAACTAAGACACCAGACAGCTCTTTCAAAGAAATTTTGGGAATTGAATGAGAAAGGTTTGAGCCCACAGATAATTTGGAAGATTATAGATTCCACACGTACTGCTAATAGTCTTAGAGACAGGTGTGACTTATGTTTAGAAGAAAAGATTAGAATAATAAAATACAATAATCAAAAACAACTATTGAATCAGAGGAATGAATCAGCGTTAAAATGTTGACATAAAAACAAATTCAAATTTCCATAATATAGGTTTGACTTAATTAACTACTATATTTCCATAATATTCATTCACCTCTAACTTTTCAAATGTCAAATGTATAAGTAATTCTAATTTTTATATTCCCTCCTCTATAACCTCTTTACCTATATTAATTATAATTTATAAACTTTCACCTATTCTAAGA
This sequence comes from Acanthosepion pharaonis, assembly GCA_903632075.3. Classification (NCBI taxonomy): domain Eukaryota; kingdom Metazoa; phylum Mollusca; class Cephalopoda; order Sepiida; family Sepiidae; genus Acanthosepion; species Acanthosepion pharaonis. Next base: position 1,332,911 of record CAHIKZ030005410.1, read on the forward strand.
TCTCCCCAAGTCTCTTTTCAATAATCCCTTACATCCTTTTATCTATATATTTTATTTCTTTTTTAATTCGAAATTAATATTTCATTCTTCATATAAAACCAAATTAATGCCATAAAGTTAATATTTGAGTTTAATTTTATAAAACTTCTTCCCTTTAATACAAATACCTTCCACTCTACCCTGACCCCATCTCATGCATTTTGTCTGACTGAAACATTGAAATGGATAAATTCTGTAGTAGTTTTTCAACTGTTTTTTAGCTAAATTTCTATTTCTGACACAAACTCATCTCACACTAGGGTTGATAAGACAGACAACCGATATCTTTGTCTGCCAAAATAGGCTATTCCCCATATGAGGTGATTTGGGATTTTATTGTTATATATGGTTTACAGCAATATAATGTTGAAACAGCTGTTTTTGTGTGATTACCAAAGTTAAGAAATGTTGAGCCTGATCAGTATCTAGAATACCAGTTGCTGTAAGCTTGGATGTGGACTGTAATAGATAACGGCTCAGAACCGGAGATTGGAGAGATGAGTTCCAATCTCCAGTGATGTTTGTTATTTTCACTTAAGCACAAATACCCTTCGGAAAAGGATATCCATCTCTTCTCCCACCAGCTATAGATTAATTCGTAGAACTTGCATTAATAAGTCATTATTATGCCAACAAAAAATATTTTTTGTCTTTAAATAACCTATGATTGCTAGGCCCTAAAAAACAATAAAAGAAAAAAAAAAATAATATATATATATATATATATATATATATATAATCTCTGCACATGTATATACAGTCCTCTTAGTGCATATATATATATATATATATATATATATATATAAGAATTATTATTCTTAGCAGTTTTATTTATTTTATTCATGCAGTTGTCCTAAAACTTTTAATTAATCAAACTCAGACATCTAATTAGAAAGTCACTAATTACAGTTAAAGTAATTTACAATGGAGAATACCAATATTATATATATATATATATATATATATATATATATATATATATATATATATATAAGCCTATATGTATTCCAAGATGGATATGAGGTCAGAAGAGTCTTGCTGAAGGACAATAATTATGCTTTAAGTTGACACAGTAATGAAATATTTGTATGTGTAAAGTATTGTGATATTTAGAAATTCTTGATAAAATCCAATGAATCTCAAATGTTATTGACTTTGATCTGGCATCTCCATACTGTTACTTCTAAGGTCTTTTTCTAGAAATATTTGCATAGCAATTGTTCTGATGAGCTTTTCTCTTTGTGTACAAATTTAAACACAGTACTAGATTGGCAGCTAGGTCTCATCATTTTATAGTTGAAATTGCTACTTGTAAACAAAATTTTTATGCTGCTAGTTTCTTCTATCACACTTCTTATTTATGGAACTCTCTTCCAACTTCTTGCTTCCAAGCTGCCAAAGATTCTTCTGTGTTTCTGGGGAAGCCATATTTAGAGCTTTAGATTCAGGCAGGCTGAATTTATCTGCTATATTACAGGCAAGGATATATTCCTCTCAAACAGGATAGCCATGGTTTTTCCCAAATTGAGGACTGTGAGTCAGAGATGGATTCTGTATCTGGTGAAGATATACTCACAAAGGGAAAACAGTGCCACGGGCTTGTAAGTTGCATCATGTGGCAGATGGCTGGCCCAAGCAGAAGCCTGGCCAGAAAGAACAACTCATTTGTTGTTACTCAAGGTAGTTAACTGACTGATTAGGAACTTTTATCACTCTATGAAGTATCATCACTAAGCATCCACCATGTGACCCATGTGACTTCATCTCCACCAAAGTGAGGTAATTACTTTTTATATTCCTATAAAATCAATAGAGTATCAAATTGATTTCACTCATTCTGTTCTCTAAAAAACTTATTTTTTTACTAAATATTCAACTGACACAAATCTCAGAAGTTACTTAATGTAGAGGGTTTGTACAGAAGAAAATAGTGGCCTAACCTCATTGAACAGTACACTTCCATATTGCATGCTGTTACTGTAGAAAAAAAAATCTTTCCATTGGGTGAGGTCAGTATTATAGGTCAGTAAACATACAAATTTGTTTAACTTTTGGTCAATCCTAAGTGTCACGAGTCAAGGGCACTGCTTTGAAAATACTTTTTACCACCAGACATTAGTACATTTACTTGTTTAGCTGTGATTTAGTTGAGTGAAATTACCTTACTGTTTATTGTGTTTACTTTATGGCTTTTTGTAACCTTATGGCTTTTTGAGACCTTACTGCTAATTGAAACCTTACCTTATGGCTTTTTGTGACCTTATGGCTTTTTGAGACCTTACTGCTAATTGAAACCTTACCTTATGGCTTTTTGAGACCTTACTACTTATTGAGACCTTGCCTTACAGCTTTTTGAAACCTTACTGCTTATTGAAACCTTATGTTATGGCTTTCTGAAACCTTTTATTTTCCCTTACTGAGTTACTGAATGAATTTATTGTATGGACACAAGAGGAGGAAGTCAGTGCAGATTATGAGAAAATATAATGTTTGAGTCTAGATGTGAAGAAGTAAAGATTCTAGTGATTGAAAAAGCATCTTCTTGGGAGTCTTTTCCACAAACTAGCAGTTATTGAAAATGAAACTTAATAATCACAATATCTTTATTCCTCAAAATTCAACAGTGAAAATAATTTCTGAAACTGTGCAAGTGTGCAATAATTTACAGGAAAGAAGAAATGGTTTTGTTAATTGCAAAGTGCTAACAATGTCAGGAAAGTGATGTGTAACTGGAGCAGAGAGATGCTTTAAACTTGGAGACCCAGATTGCAAATGTGAGGTCGGTTGAGAGAAAAGTTAATAGATATTGTTGGAATGCAGTAATGAGCACGCTTGTATCCAGTAATTAAAAAAAAAAGAAGCTTTTTAACACAAAATAAAGGCAGTTTGCAGATACCAACTTTTTTGAGAAGCAACATTATTCACGCAAGCAAAATCAATTTTCAAAACTGATAACGGAATAAACTTAAAAAAATGACAAATTCTCTGACTTTTCCTTTACTACAAAAACTGTTAAAAGAACAGAAGAACGTAATTAGTACAGGATTGATGAACAAAAAATACAATTCAAGAGAAGAAAAAATCATAGCTAAACGAGAAGGCAGCAGGAGTGATTTACTATCTTTGGCATAGACTACATCTGGATTAACCTTCTCAAAGACTGAAAGATTTTCAATCAGTAGAGAAATCTTACCTTCCTTAAATTCTCACTCTCACACACTCTCTCTCTTTCTCACTAACTCTTTCTCTCAGTCACTTTTTCTCTTTCTTTCTCCTTTCTCATTTCATTTCTTTTCAATTTCTCCCTTTTTTCCCTGTTTCTTCTCTCTCTCTCTCTCTCTTTCCTACCTCTTTCTCTATCTCCCTTTCCTTCTCTCTTATTTTCTTTCCCCTCTCTTTTTTCTTTTTCGTTTGATTTTTCTATTTCTTTTTTCATTTACCCTTTCTCTCTCACATGCTTTCAATTTACTTTTCCTTATCTTTCTCTCTCCTTCTCACTCTTTCTCTCTCCTTTTATAATTCAGACCTTTCATTCTTTCTCTTTTTATTCTTCTCCATCCCCATCAAAAGGTATTAATCCAGCTTTTCCCTCCAGCTATGGGTTAATTAATAAGACTTGTATCACTAAATCCTTATCTCACAAAAATAATTCTTACAAATTAAAAATATTTTCTGGCTTTAAATAAACTGCAAAGGGTTGATAAGCTGTAAAAAATGAATCAATCAAATCCATCCCCATCACACTGAAATTTTATCAATATTTTTGTCAATGTTATTTGAACGTCTCTAAGATTTCATTGTAAAAATTCTTTTCACTTTACTTCTTCTTTCAATGATTCTTTCTCTCTTTCTCTGTCTCACTTTTTCTCCCATGCTCTCTCTTTCTCAGCCTCTCACTCATGTTTTCTCTTTTTTACCCTCTCTCAATATCTCTCATATTCTTTCTTTCCTCCTCATGATCTCTCTTTCTCACTTATACTCTCTCTCTTGCATACTCTCTCTTTTTCACGCTCTCTTACTTACCTTCTCTCAATATCACTCATATTCTTTCTTTCTCTCCCTCATTCATAATCACTTATACTTTTTTTTCTCTCTCTCATGCTCTATTTTTCACCCTTTCTCTCTTTCAACAATGCTCTCCCTTTCTCACTCTCAATCTCACTCATGCTCTCTTTTTCTCTCTTATACTCATGCTCCCACTCTCTCTCTCTCTCTCTCTCTCTCTCTCTTCCTCTCTCTCTCTCTCTAAGCCTTAATTTTCTTTTCCTTTCCCTCTCTGTCCATCTGTCTCTTATCTTGTCTCCAAACAATGAATTATTTATACATTCTCCTCCACCCTCTTTCTCCCTTAAACACAAAATCTGTTCCTCTCTTTCTTTTACATTCTGAAGTGTTTTGGGCTCCCTCCCACACCACACTTTTGGTTTTCTTTTTCTGTTGATTCTTTTTTCAGTTGTTTTCATTCTGATGCCCACATGCAGCAAAGAAATAGTAGACAATCATTTAGCAAAGAATAGATGTTAAAAACAGAAAGAATGGATTTGTAATAATTAAGTCAGTCCGTTATGCGCCATGTGTGATACATGCTTAGGCGATCATGTATCTTTAGAGACATGACTGACAAAACAGATTTTTTCCCAAAGTAGGTTGCCATTTCTTTCTACAGTAGACCAGTTGCCATCCAAGGCTATAGAACCTAGTCTGTCCTGTTTTTGACCCACAGCTAGGTGAGAAGTGGATTCATTCCTTCCCCAAGGGTATTAGTACATAAGTGAATGTAATAGATTTGACTGGAATTCGAACTCAGCTCTCTGATTCCTCAATCTGAGCCGCTATTCATTACTCCACCGTGAGTTAGTCTCCTTAAAATTAGTGACTTTTCTAGCAGCAGACCTAGCATTTTATTCATTATAATCATTCCACTTCACATCAGTGGAAAACGTGAGACCAGGAAGTCACAATGAATTGATTCCATGGAGGTTAGCATCAGCCATAGTGATGAAAGGCAAAAAAGGGTCCTCTAAGATGACTAAAAGGTAATGAAAAAAATTAGTCTACCTAAGACAATATCACCTTCAGTCAGTTATATGCCATGCATGATACACACTTAGGTGATCATGTATCTTTCAATACATGACTGATGAGGCAGATTTTTTCCCTGCAGTAGGTTTCCATTTCTTTCTGTGGTAGACCAGTTGCCATCCAAGGCTATAGAAGCCAGTCTGTCCTGCTATTTACCCTGTGAGGAGAAGATGATTCATACATATCCCAAAGTAAATGAATGTAATGGATCTGACTGGAATTCAAACTCGGCTCTCTGATTCCTCAATCCGAGCCGCTATCCATTACTCCACTGTGCCTCCTAATAATCAAACAATGTTAATAAAATTGGAGAAAATTATGACTCATTTCTAATTGGGATGAAAATAATGAGACAACTGACTAAAATCCGAAAGCAATGAGGAACGCAATGATTTGAAACTCAGTTGCGATTTTATTTCATAAGAATGTTTGGTTGAAGAAAGTAATCATAATGAGAAGATGAAAAATAAAAATAAAAAACTCATGTTCCCTTGCACAATTTTAAGAACTGAAATGAAAAAAACATATTTAGAAGCATGAATCATGTTTGATATCATTAATATTTCAATGCTTATTTACATCATCCACAGAACAATATAAGTGTGACTTTGCCTTTTTTTGTGGGAAGATGTCAAAGAAAATAATGAAAGTGGATTAAAGTATGTAGTGGTGACTTATGTTGGTGACCCAAAAGGGTCAGAGTCACATGTACGTTTTGCAAGGGAGTGTGGAAATGGTGAATGTCGGACTGACGGTAAATTGAACAGCACTTTGTGCAAATGGAAATGGTGGTGTCGCTTGTAGCCATTTTTTTTTGGCTGGTTCTGGGTGCTCATTGGTTGAGTGCTGGCTGGGTCAGGTGTATAAAAACATGGTATGCTCATTCAATAGTAGTTGGCTTTTAGCTTCTGATGGTGAGGGGTGTATGAGAAATTGAAACAAGACGAGTGCATTTGTTTTGCCTAGTGAAACTGTTGGACTTGTACTAACTCCCCCCCCCACTCATTTTCTTTTCTTGTGTGTGTTTCCAACCAATTTTTGCACAAAGCATCGGTTTATTAATTTGGTGATATAGTCATTATGAGTTCCATCCTTGAGCTGAGCAGTGTATACTTGGACCCATTGAAAATAGGATGAGCAATAACTTAGCTGTACGAAATAAGAACTAGATGAGATATCCCTAGTCATGATCAACATAATGTGAAAATCCATCCCTATAGACTAAATAAAGGTTACAATGTGAAATTCCCTGAAGGTTACTTGAATTGACAAGCATCTAATGAAGGCACAACAGCTGAAACATTGTGATAACAATGAAGTTAAAGACAATAGTTCATATATAAATAATGTGAATAATAAATAAAAAACAATTGACTGAAAATAACAATTCTAGTGAGTTGATAAATAATAAAACATAGATAAAATAGTGTTCATAAGAATGAATAAGAAATTTGGATGATTTTAGCAAGTCAAGTTAGATTTGAGGAATTCCTAGAGAAATGCCTTCTCACATATCAGACAAAAATAAATGAATAATCAGAGGAATCTTCTGTTGACGTCTATGATAACAACAAGGTTATTACCATCAAAATATTTTTGGGGATTTCCTTGACAGATTGTGCATCAGTGATTTTGTTAATTTGTTTATTGATTTCCTTTCTTGATCAGACCCAAAGCTCCAACCATAGCAGGAACAGCTTCATCTTTTGAATGCTACATTCTTTATATATCCATCTTCATGTTTTTGTATTTGCTTAGTTTTTCAAAAACCTTCAGAGACATGTTATTTGGTATGCTCACGTTAATCACTATGCAAAATGTTTCTGTTCCATCTTTGATCATAATGTCTTGCCAAATTGCTTGTATTGTTTCATTTGTCATTATTATTATTATTATTATTATTATTATTATTAACATCATGACATGATTTACAAAATTGAAGATAATAATGTTATGATAAAATAATGATAATTGATGATGAGGATGATTATGAGAAGGAAGAGAGTATATCTGCAATAATAAATAAATTTTATTAAATTATAAATAAAGATGTTATTACAAATATAATTATAAAGGAAAAAGATGAAGATGACAATACTAATGATGATGATGATGACAATACTGATGATGATTAAAATTTGTGTTGATAATTCCCAATAAAGTAATCCTATTAGTTTTATATGAGTTTTCTCCCTAAAAATCTCTTTCATTCTCTCTCTGTTTCTCTCACTCTCTATTTCTTTGTTATATCCCTTTCAGTAGATGAACAATCATTGGTTGCACCACAATTTCCTGATCTTTGCTGCTCTACGTAATTCTTGCTCCTTTACGTCCTCGTTATTGTTCTTCTATCCATTTAATCAAATTTAGCAAGTGCGTTATTTGCTGTTCTTCCCAATACTTCTTTTAACTCCAATGTAATTTTGAAAATGTTAAAGTCTCCAAGCCTTCTTTCCTCATTATATATCGCTAAAATATCAATTGGTCAACAATTCCTGATAGGAAATGAGATCATTTCTGTCTGAATTTTTGAGATGAGGAGTCATCATTATTTACATTATGTACATTTGGACTATTGTCCTCATCTCTGTTGTTGTTATCACAATGTTTCAGCCATTATACCCTCTGGCTTTCATCAGGTCTATATGAATCCGAGTAACCCACTTTAATCTATTGTCCTGTAAGACAATTAACTGTGGGGAACTTGGAGCCTTAAAACTAACCTGCCTGCTAATTTGTGCTGCTGATTCTTGTCATGTTCAACTACACACACTGAAGCTTTTCTCTTTTGTTAGAGCTGCTGCAGCTGTTGAAGATTTTTTGGTGACATAGTAATTGTGAGTTCAATCCCTGGCCCAGGCAGTGTGTACTTGGGCTCAGTTGAAACAGAGCAAGTAATATCTGAGCAGTAAAAAAATAAGAATTAGATGAGATATACCTAGACATGGGCTGTCAAATGAGAACAGCTTACCCCATAGGGTAAATAAAGCATTCATTTGAGAATTCCCTGTAGGTTACCTTGATTGATATATACCTGATGAAGGCCAGGAAACAATTGTCAAAATGTTGTGATAGTACTTACAAACAGTATATATATGAAGAAATTATATATTACATAGCAGTTCATCATTCTTCTTTGTTTCTGATATAATATAATATGCATACACCTGAGTTCCCCCTCAATGGAATATGATTGGCTGGTGTCTGTCATAAATACAGACGGACGTGTCGGTATTACAGAGTTTAAGTCTATGATGATGCCCATTGGACTATGCCATTGGCTATTCTATTGGTCTACACCTATTACATGCGACTACCACGAGCACCAGTTGATTACTGCTACCGTGTACTACAGTAGCCAAAACCCACTTAGCTACTTCGATCAAATATATCCCTTTCTGGGACATATCAGTTTCTAAGGACATTTTCCTGTCTCTTAATACTTTGCTCAGTTTCTGGAAAAATTTCTTTAGCTATTTTTATGAACCTTCAGATTCCTGTGTGATACTTTTCATCTTTTGGGGTTACTACCTTGCTAGTTAAATTTCTGCAACATTTGCCACACTCTTCTTTCTTGTCTTTAAACTCATTCCCTGTCTACATACAAACTCAAGGTGTTTGCTCAATAAAAATATTCATATTTAAATAATCTCTCCAGTTTTATATAAGAAAATAAAAAAAAATATTATACAATAATAAAAAACATGTGCATTATAAGAACAAGCAACAATAAATATTGGACCCTTTAGTCTCTGGGTGCTCATAATTGACAAGAAACAGAATATATACAAAGATACAATAAAGCAACTGCCAACCTTCACTGAGCAATCTGTGAGTAGATCAAATCTATATAATATCAAACTCACATCCTGATGTCCTCAGTTCTCAACTTGATATCTCTGTTGATGGCACAACTATTTATTCCTGTCTTAATGGTAAAAAAATATCTATAATCTGTTGTTTATCAGTGGCATGAAATGGAAAGACTATATTGAATCAATTGTTATGTCTGCTGCTAGAAAATTTGGTTCACTCTGTCATGATAGACAGTTTTTCCTTGCAGAAATCTGTATTTATAAGTCTATCATGCATCAATACATTGAATATTGCTGTCACATCTGGTCTATAATTTCTGCTATATATTTAGAGATTATGATAAAATCCACAGTAGAATCTGCAATGTTATCAGTCCTGACCTGGCATCTCAACTTCAGTTACTTTCTCACTGCCATAATATAACTTCCCTGTATCTTTTCTATAAATATTTTCATGGATATTTTTCCTCTTTCATTGGGATTTTCATTTTTAAAATGTTGTATTTTCTATTCCCCCCAGACAAATTGTATATTAGGGGAACTAGTTAGGACTTCATAGAGACACTGAGGTATTAAGGTGACTGTAGTAAGAATGCTACATAAGAATGTATTGTTTTGATATAAGGAATACTGTGGTATATTTGGGTCAGTAATTGTGATTAGCTAAATTTAAGATAGGACAGATTGAAGACCATCCTTCCCTTATCCGCACCCTTTTGGACGAGCAACATTTTTGTATTATAACAAAATAAATATTACTTTCCTCTATAGTACCTAGACTCTATGAATTTAAGTGCAATACCAGACTGGCAGCAAGGTCTCATCCTTTTACAATTGGAATGGTGAGACATGTAATTGTCACTTTTATGCTAACAGCTTCTTTTCTCAAACTTCTCACATGTGGAACTATTTGTGAATTCTGGCTTCCCAGTCAACTTTGGTCTTCAAAAATGTAAATGCAATGTCAATTTTTATCCTCTGTCACCTTAACTTCTGTTCTTTTATTGTTTGCTCTCCATAAGACTGTTTATGTTTTTCTCATGTTCTTTCACATGCTGTGACCCTTTATGTCTTAGTGGCTTTATTGCCTTACTTTGTGTGAAATGATTAAAAAAAAAAAAAAACAAATACTATGAACATATAACTATAACAGAAAATGAGGAAGCTACTATTTTCTGGGATAGGCCAATACAAACTGATAAATAAATTGAGGCCCAGAGGTTTGATATATCATAGTGAAGAGCCAGAAGGAAAGAGCTTGCCTGCTCATCAACATGGCCATCTTCAATGAAAGGAATACTTCTCTGAAAACTACAGAAGAATATATAAATATAAAGATCTAGAATTAGAAATTGAGAGAAGTTGGGTGCATGAATCCTGCAAAAATATCCGTGGTAACATAGATTCTTGGGCTGGTAAAGAACAGGATGAAAAAATACACCAACAAAATCCCTGGCAGCATCAAAAAGAAAAAAAGAAAACTAAAAGATTGTCCTTCTTGGCAGTGATCACATATTAAATAATCATATCACACTCTCAGAGTAGCCCTAAATGCAAGCGACAGACTCTGTTACATGAGTGAATAATATGGAAAAAGTCCAGAAACAAAAATGGATTAGAAATAACTGTGAAAATGTCACAGTTTTCTTATTTGGAATTTTCTGATGGATCCTAATTCACAAGTTATTAGTTCTATGCTTATGAAATATCCACTGGTATTCCCTATTGCATCATTGAATATTTTAGCTTATCAACTTTAACCAAATATTGTAATGACAATCATAATGCAGGTCATTATTTAAAGAGGAGGGTACAAATGAAAAGAATTGAAATTGATAAGATTTTCTATTTCACTGAAATCTCCTGAAGCATTGTTAAGAGCCTGAGAGTATTTTCACCTGTTCTCTTGCCCCTCTTTTTTTGTCTTTCTCTCACTGAAACTAAACAGCATCTCCTTACTATCAAAATGGAATAGTCCATGATTTATGAGATATTGACAGGGTGTAACATATGTGCTAATTAACTAAGGACCTAAGGAGCAAACAGAATAATAATAATAATAATAATAATAATAATAATAATAATAATAATAGTAGTAGTAGTAACATATCAAGCATATAGGGAATATAACGCTGCCACTAAATCTAATGCCATGAAAATGTTGAACCCATAAAATCACTGTGTCTTTCCAGGTATCATAGACTTGGCAGAAAGCCGGCCAGTGCCAGATGGATCCCCTGGAGGTCATGGAAGATAATAATAGAATAATAAAATAGTGATAACAATATAAAATAATAATAATAATAATAATAATAATAACAATAATAATAATAATAATAATAATAGAATAATAGGATAATAATAAAATAACAAAAAATAATAATAAATAATAATAATAAAAGCACTAATAATAAAATAGCAAAAATAATATTAATAATAAAGTAATAGTAATAGAATAATAAAATAAAAAAATAAGAAAAGTAATAATACTAAAAGTAATAATAATAAAATAACAAAAATAAAATAAATAGTAAAAGGACTAATAAAGTAACAAAGATATTAAAGTAATAATAATAAAGTAATAATAATAAAATAAAAAATGTAATTATAATAAAATAGTAAAACCAATAATAATAAAATAACAAAAATAATAATAATAATAATAATAAAGTAATAATAAAATAAAAATGATAAGAAAACTAATAATAATAGAATAATAAAAATAATAATAATAGAAACAATAATAACAAAAATAATAAAAATATTAATAATAAAAGCAATAATGATAATATAATAATAATATCCATTTTGAACTTGAAAAGCCAAGAAGTGTAAAATCAGAAAACAAGGAAGCATTGTACTTGATGGCTGACATTTTGATTGTTTTTCTGTGAAAAGGAAGGAAGGAGGAAAGGCATTTTGTCAGCACTGGGTGTTTGCATCAATTCTGCTATCAAGCAAAGTAATGAAAGATTGGTGATAGCAGACAAAACTTTGCATTAAACTGTCAGGTGGAGAAAAAGATGATCAGAAAGTTGCCAAACAAGAAATGAAATTTGGGAATAAAAACAACTGTACAGAAATTTCCAGGAATGAAAAAAAAAAGAAATTATAGATGAAAGCACCCAAATATGGTTGTGAAGAGGTAATCTAAATAGAGAAACACCCCTTGGAGATAGTTTTAAAATTCATAAGCCACTGTGAATGCAATAAATTGACTCAGAAAAGGTAAAAAAATAGACAGGTGGGAAAGGTGATCAACCAGGAATTGTGCAAATGATTATGCAAACATATACGCTATATACAAACCAGAATCTGTATTAGAGAATAAAAAAAATATGAAATTCTCTGGTACTTATAAAATCAAGCAGATCACTCAACCCAGTCATTGAATACAAAAACAAAATGTCTGATGTTGGATGTCACTATTCTACAAGATGCCAGAATATAGTTGAAAGGTAATGAAAACCCAGAAAAATATCTCGGCTACACAAGAAGGGAACAGAGTCAGAAGAATCTAGGTAAATTGCTCAAAATCCATTGCTTGACAGTAAATTGCTCAAAATCAATTGCTTGAAAAATAATTTCTTGAACTATCAAATGCTCAAAAGGTAGATTGCTTGAAGTAATTTCGAAGCTTGAAGCACAACGTAAACTACACCATCTCACGACACGTCAACGAAGCTGCATATAAAAGGAGCTACAACACTCAACTTTAGCAGTCCTGATTTTTTTTTATATATTTTTTTTCTATTTCAGTAATTTTGGAGATCTCAAACCCTAGTGATGGACATAACTTTTGATGAGAGCGAAAAAGGAAAGAAGTTGTGTTTGGATGGATATATTAAGGACAAAACAGTGAATAATAAGATTTACTGGAAATTTGAAATGTGCAAAAAAAGGAAATGCTTAGCACATGTTTTATTTTTGTCAACCACAGGTTTCGAGCAAACTGCCTTTTGAGGAAAAAAATAAGACCTGCTATATAAATGTACTCGTTCTTTAATTTTAACTGTTCAGTTAACAACAATAAAGTTGTATTATTTTATCTTATAGTAAATATTAGAAACAATGTAGTTTTATTTTTTTTTTAACCACAGGTTTTGAGCAAACTGCCTTTTGAGCAATTGATAGTTCAAGAAATTATTTTTTGAGCAATTGATTTTGAGCAATATACTTTTGAGCAATTGATTTCAAGCAATTTACCGGATACGGAGTCAGAGAGCCTGAAAGTGACAATTTTTTCCCCATTATTAAGGCAAAGCTTACAACAGTCCAGTCATGTATTGCAAAGAAGAACTGAAAATCTGATGAAAGATCAAAACCATACAAAATTAAAATCATCTAAAATACTGAGAGAGAGTGCTGAAGTATTGGAAATGCTTAATATCACTTGATATCCAGTGAAAGCTACCAGTTACGACATGTACAAAATCTCAAAGAATACAAATAATATTAATTTCAGAAAGAAGATAAAGAATACTGAATACTATGTTATATAAATCCTCTGATGTGGCAGTAAATGCTGGACAATTTCCACACTGACAAAGAAAAGGCTTATGGCAAAATAGATGTGGTTTTACAGAAGGATGCTGATAATACCACGGACTGGACACATGAGCAATGATGAAGTTTTAAGAAAAGTCAGAATGAAAAAGACACATACGTAGAATCAGAATAAGACCACTGAAATTTCTAGAACACATAATGAGGCTTGGAAAATTTGACACTCACAAGAAATATTGATGGCAAGATGGGGCAGAGGTAACGAAGTAAATGGGTGACTGAACAGAAAGTGGGAATGATAATAAAAAGACAAATAATGTTAAGAGCTATAAAGTATAGGAAGCTGTGGAGTGCCATTATCACTCACAAGGAAGACAGTATATAATTGAAGAAGAAGCAGTGAAGCATGAGGTTTATAGTTGTCAGTCAATCAGGTGCCACATGGAATACATGCTGGGGTGATCATGTATCTTTTGATATATGACAGACAAGGCAGAAGATTTTTATCGCAGTAGGTTGTCATTTCTTTTTGTGGTAGACTGGTTGCCAACCAAGTCTAAAGAACCCAGTCTTTTCTGTTATTCAACCCATAGCTGGGGGAAAAGAGATGGATTCATACCTTTCCTGAGGATATTTGTGCTTAAGTGAATATAACAGACAAAAATGGAATTCGAACTTGGCTCTCCAAGTTCTCACTTCGAGTGGATATCCATTATGCCGCAATAATGCACTTGGAATTGTCTTGAACAGTCAGCTTCAAAGAGATTTGAAGAACTGGAGATCCATGAAGAAATCAAAAGCATCCAAAAGCCAGCATTTCTCCAATGAATGCTGCTACCAAGAAAACTCAAAGACTACAAAGTAATAACAATTGTTATTATTTTGACTGCAAACATTTTCTTTTTGTTTAGATAGACAAAACTTTTTTTTTTTTTTTTTATTTACATCTTTTTTTTATTAATGAGTTTTTATTTTTGTCTTGTTTTTTTTTTTTAATTTCTTGCATTTGTTCTCATCTTTTTGAGACCCAGGAGCAAAAGCAAAAAAAAAATGAAAAGGAGAGAAAAAATAAAAATAAAGATTTTATAGCACCAGATTGTCTTAGCATTTCCACTTGGATTTACCTTTTCTATCATATTTCCCAGGTGAATTGATTCCTTTCATCTTCATATGGTGGTTGAGTGGGGCGTGTTTTTTCTTTTTTCATTCAATTGAAATCTGAATTGGTTTTATTTGTCTTTTTCCTTTTTTTTTTTTAATTTCCTTCAGAATATCAGATAAGTTCACATTTTGCACCTGTGAGGGAACTACAGCTTTCTACCTTTAATGAGGCCATCACAGAAAAGTTATTTTAATCTTCATGTCACTTTTATTGTTTATGCTTTCTTACATATATATATATATATATATATATATATATATATATATATTTATACGTGTATGTATGTATGTGTGTGTATGTATGTGTGTGTATGTATGTGTGTGTGTCTTCATCTAGGTTTAGTGTAAAGGAATTCACAATTTTAGAAACTAATTTGACTTTTTTGATATTATCCATTATTGCTTTGCAGGGTTTTGATTATTTAAGTTTCTTTCTTTTTCATTTTTTCATTTCATTTTCTCATTTTTCATGCAACTCTTTTCTTACTTTCTTCTTTTGTCTTTCATTCTCATTTTACTTTATTCAATTTCATATAATTTTCTTTAATTCTTCTTTTTCATCAGTCTCTGTCTTTCTCTCTTCTTTTTTCTCTCTTCTTTTTTCTCTCTTCTTTTTTCTCTCTTCTTTTTTCTCTCTTTTCTTTTTTCTCTCTTCTTTTTTCTCTCGTCTTTTTTCTCTCTTCTTTTTTCTCTTTTCTTTATCACTCTCTTCTTTTTTCTCTCTTCTTTTTTCTCTCTTCTTTTTCACTCTCTTCTTTTTTCTCTCTTCTTTTTCTCTCTTCTTTTTTCTCTCTTCTTTTTTCTCTCTTCTTTTTTCTCATTTCTTTTTCACTCTCTTCTTTTTTCTCTTTTCTTTTTCATTCTCTTCTTTTTTCTCTCTTCTTTTTTCTCTCTTCTTTTTCACTCTCTTCTTTTTTTCTCTCTTTTTTTCTCTCTTCTTTTTCCCTCTCTTCTTTTTTCTCTCTTCTTTTTCTCATTTCTTTTCCTCTCTTCTTTTTTTTTTTCTCTTTTTTTTCTCTTCTTTTTTCTCTCTTCTTTTTTCTCTCTTCTTTTTTATCTTCTTTTTTCTCTCTTCTTTTTTCTCTTTTCTTTTTCACTCTCTTCTTTTTTCTCTCTTCTTTTTTCTCTCTTCTTTTTCACTCTCTTCTTTTTTCTCTCTTCTTTTCTCTCTTCTTTTTTCTCTCTTCTTTTTTCTCTTTTCTTTTTCACTCTCTTCTTTTTTCTCTCTTCTTTTTTCTCTCTTCTTTTTTCTCTCTTCTTTTTTCTCTCTTCTTTTTATCTCTTTTTTCTCATTTCTTTTCCTCTCTTCTCTTTTTCTCTTTTCTTTTCATTCTCTTCTTTTTCTCTCTTCTTTTTTCTCTCTTCTTTTCACTCTCTTTTTTTTCTCTCTTCTTTTCCTCTCTTCTTTTTTCTCTCCTCTTTTTTCTCTTTTTTTTTCTCTTCTTTTTCTCTCTTCTTTTTCTCTCTTCTTTTTTCTCTCTTCTTTTTTCTCTCTTCTTTTTCTCTCTCTTCTTTTTTCTCTTTTCTTTTTTCTTCTTTTTTTCTTCTTTTTTCTCTCTTCTTTTTTTCTCTCTTCTTTTTTCTCTCTTCTTTTTTCTCTCTTCTTTTTTCTTCTTTTTTTTTTCTTCTCTCTTCTTTTTTCTCTTTTTTTTTTCTCTCTCTTTTTTCTTCTTCTTTTTTCTCTTCTTTCTCTTTTTTTCTCTTCTTTTTCTCTTTTTTTTTCTCTTCTTTTTTTTTTCTCAATTCTTTTTTCTCTCTTCTTTTTCTCTCTTCTTTTTTCTCTCTTCTTTTTCTCTCTTCTTTTCTCTCTTCTTTTTTCTCTCTTTTTTTTTCTTCTTTTTTCTCTCTTTTCACCTCTCTTCTTTTTTCTCTCTTCTTTTTCTCTCTTCTTTTCACTCTCTTCTTTTTCTCTCTTCTTTTTTTCTCTTTTCTTTTCTCTCTTCTTTTTCTCTCTTCTTTTTCTCTCTTCTTTTTCTCTCTTCTTTTTCTCTCTTCTTTTTCTCTCTTCTTTTTCTCTCTTCTTTTTCTCTCTTCTTTTTCTCTCTTCTTTTTCTCTCTTCTTTTTTCTCTCTTCTTTTCTCTTTCTTCTTTTTTTCTTCTTCTTTTCTCTCTTCTTTTTTTCTCTTCTTTTTTCTTCTTTTTCTCTCTTCTTTTTCACTCTCTTCTTTTTTCTCTCTTCTTTTTTCTCTCTTCTTTTTCACTCTATTCTTCTTCTTCTCTTTTTCCTCCTCCAAAGCTCTTCAGTCTCCCTCTTTCACTCTTTTTCTTTCCCTATTCCTTTTCACTGTATTATCCTTTTTCTCCTTCTCCTTCAAAACTCTTTTTCTCCTTCTTTCTCTCTTCTTCTTCTTTCTCTATTCCTTTTTACTATATTATTATTATTATTATTATTATTCTCCAAAACACTTCAGTCTCCTTCTTTCTTCTTTCTCTATTGCTTTTCACTCTATCCTTTTTCTCCTTCTCCTCCTCCAAAAAACTTCAGTCTCCTTCTTTCTCTCTCCTTCTTTCTCTACTGCTGTATTTTTGCCCTCTCTTTTCCAACTCAATGACATATACAGAACATTTAGTAAAAGATCATAAACTCCAAATAATAAGCCAATTCATTTCATAAATTCCTTTATGGACGTTTTGATACATTCTCTTTCTTATTCGCCAATTTATTTTCTCTCAATTGGCTATTTTTAAATACATACAAATTCAGAAAAGCAGGAAAATTTTTTCACATTCTCCTCAGTCCAGCAATGACCAAAATATATATTCCAGTGATCTATTAATATAACGCCACCTCCAAAAAGGTATCTTAGAAAATTGCCTAAGTAAGCATTTATCTTTCATTTAGTGTCTATCTAATTTTCATGACATTATTTCTCTAAGAATTGAGATGAAATGACCACAATACTTCTCATGAAAATTATTATTGATGAATAGGAGATTAGGTTTAAAGCTTCAAGTTTTAGATCTGAGATTGAGGAATTAGTCTATTGGATAAAAACATCGGTTTGAGAATTTGGTGGCATAGTAATGCCAGATTTCAATACCTGGGTTGAGAGGAGGATTAACTATAAGCGAGGAATGCTAAATAAAAAAAAGAACAAAATGAGAACAAGTTGAACAAAAACAAACCTATTTCTGTAGATTAAATAAAGGGATCTGTTTGAAATTATTTAAGATTTCCCAGATTGACAGAAGATGGTTTAAGGATACAATGGCCAAAATGTAACAGCATCATGAGGACATTGGCCCACATATAAATCATGATAGCATTGTAAGGATATTGGCCAACATGTAAAACATGAAAGCATTGTAAGGACATTGGCCAACATGTAAAACATGAAAGCATTGTAAGGACATTGGCCAACATGTAAATTATGATAACTTTGTAGGGACATTGGCCTACATGTAAATAATGAAAATATTGTAAGGATATTGGCCCACATGTAAAACATGATAGCATTGTAAGGACATTGGCCAACATGTAAATCATGAAAACTACTCATCACAAAATTTCATGCAGAAACAATGAATAGATGAGCAAGATAGTTAAATATTTCTCAGGTGCGTGCCAATAGAAATTCTAAATATGCATTTTTTTGTCTTAAATTTGTAAATCCTTCTGCAAAAGTACAAAAAAAAAAAATTAAATTATCAGCAATGATCTTCACTGCCTGATAATGAAACACTTGGTAACAATTCCAAATTTTGCTCACAACTTTTGGAAAGACGTCTTTAAAGTATAATTCTTTATAAAACACCTCAGAGGATGTTAATGTTAAAAAAAGGAAACACTAAGTAAATGTAGATATTCTTCTTCTTCTTCTTCTTCTTCTTCTTCTTCTTCTTCTACTGCTGCCTTTAATCATCATTTATTGAAATTGGTCCAGAGTCTAATAAAATTAAATTTAGACCAACATCACAAACAAGGAATGTATGAAGAATGGCATTCTATTTAGGAATATAAAACTAAGTACATCCTAAAAACTCTCTTTCTCTTTTGGTTCTGAGTTTTAGTAATGACAAGATTGAACTTGTCACAACCAGGGGAGATTTCATTTCTCACCAAAGTACTTAATTTCAAACAAAGCATATGGACATCATACATATGTGCACACACACACATGTGCACATACTATGATTAAATGCATAAAAATTTTCTTTCTTTTGTTTAGCAATCTGAATATGCATAAATATCATTTTCTCTCTCTCGATTCTTATTTTATTACTTTATAAAAAAATCTTCCAAATAGTGAATCCATTTCTTTTGAAAATGTTGGATTCATTTATTCTGTTAAATATTCATTCTAATCAGCAACAAAGTTGTGACTCCTCCCACAACAAAATTTTTAGCCAACAACAAACTTATCCATCAGAAGCATGTAGCAACACTTTATTATAATTAATTAAACATCATCATCGGAAATAATCCCATTAATAGATGCTAAATCTATTTTAGATCATCAAAAGCTCGAAATACAATAATCTGTAGAATAGGATGAGTAAGGTATGCTAACATTTCAATCAAGAAAGCATGAATGCTTATGTTGAAAAACAACATTTGAAATCATAGCATTTACATACACTTGAATATGAATCACTTTCACGCTGCACCAACAATATCACAAATATTTCAAATATTCACAAAATTCTTATTTTTCTATATTAATATTGTAAATAATTTCTAGCATTCTTCCAAAACAGGTTGCATTGTATAAATTGTCATCTAAATTATGCAAAACTGAAAATAACATGGAAAATAACAGAGTTCACAAAACCATTGGTTGCATTACACACCACTCTTTAGTGCAATATGGTTGGTGCTGCCATTGTAGGTAGCAGTTTTTCGGGATTTGGTAATTCTCAATGTTTTTAATTGGTCTCTGTTTGAAGACAGAGACACAACTGAAAGATGATAAGAGAGCACCTCTGTGGGAGAGAAAGGTAACCTACTTGGTAATCAACCATGAGGAAAAATCCCAAGTTAGAATTCGTAAGGCTGTGTTCATGGCTGTAGTCAATAAATGTCCTAGAAGCTTATGTGATGGAATTGGTATATTAGAGTATTTCAGTAACATGTAGAGAGGAGGATAAATTTCATGGGTAATATTCTGTACTCCATATCTATTTGTTCAAAGATTGCATGCTGGAAAAATTGAAAACCACAAATTTGACTCTCCAAAATTTCTATCCTGACTTGTTGCCCATTACACCAGCCACACATACAAACTTACAACATCTGGTATTGCCATATTGCTTTAATTTAATCACCACAGAGAAGCTTTTCTGCTTGCCATCAATATAGCTGATGCTAGACTTCAGGAGAGCAACATACTATGCTTTCTTGGGATTATGTTTTCTACCTACATGAAGTGGAGTGACTATATTCGAATAATTGCTGTATTCACTGCTAGAAAAGTTGCTTCACTGTCATGATAGAAAATTTTTCTCATCAGAATCCATCTTGAATATTTATAAATTTACCATTCACCCATCCATTGAATACTGCTGCCATATTTGGTCTGGTCATCCTACTGCATATCTCAATATTTCTGGTAAAATCCAAAGAAGGTTCTGTAATGCAATCGATCCTGACAAGGCATTTCGACTTCAGTCACTTTCTCACCAACATGACATGGCTTCACTCTGTCATTTCTGCAAATATTTTCATGGCTACTGCTCTCATTAGCTTTTTTCCTCATACATTGAATGCATGAATTTAAACATGGTACTAGATTGGCAATTAGGTCTCACAATTTAAAAATTTGGATTCATGCCTTTCCTAAAGATATTTGCATGTAAGTGAATATAATGAACCTTACTGGAATTGAACCTTGACTCTCCAAATTCCAATCCTGACCTGTTATCCATTACACCAGCCACACATACAAACTTACAACAACTGGTATTCCCAAATTGCTTTCGAGATTGGCAACTCACAGTTTTACTGAACTAGCTATTCTAATAGTTTCTTTTCTTGTACTTCTCACCTGTGGAACTCCATTCTAATTCCTTTCTTTGTTACCACCTACAATCTTCAAAAATTTAAATGCAACATCAATCATCATTTTCCATCTTCGTGAATGCTGTTTATTTATCCTCACTTCTCGTCAATAAAGACTTCTTATTTTCTTTGACTTTTACTAACCTAGTGGCTTATAACCTTGCTTGGGATGAAATTATTTAATAATAAAGAAATAATCACCCATCTAGATATAGACCAGGCTTGATGTTGCTTAACTTCAGTGATTACACAAGGACCAATTTTTCAAACTGATATAGCCATAAATCTTGATACACAAGACAAAGTAAACTTAACTGATTTGAATTAAAATTAATGATATCAATATATTTGGATTAATTACAAGAACTTTAAATCCTAGAATCTATGCCATGTAGCTTACTCTGTTGACATGTTCATCTGTTGTTGATCACCAAAATCTAATGCTGTTAAATATGTTATTTGAGGACACTGCTCAAAGATTAAGTTGAACCAGGGTCAACAATTTGTTTCTACCAAGCAGTTCATCTGACAAAGTACAATGACCATTGTTCTTTGCCAAGGCTCCTCTAGATGCCAATACAAAAGCCTATTTTTCACTTGACTGCACATCAATTCCTTATCCTTGTCTCTTTCTGAATGAGCATGTGTGTTCCTGGCTTAGGGCTACTCACTTAGATATGCAATTTGATCCAGCCTTCACCAACAACTCAACTGCAGTAAGCTTGAAGCATCTTGACTTTCATTAACTTGATCCAAATTGTCTGGACACATGTAAGTGAGCTTCATTCTCACCAAGAAAAATGACCAATCAATACAATTGTCAATTTGGGTTGAAATGAGAGACATTATTTTGCCTTCTCTCAAGAAAGGAGAGTTCTACAGAACCTACTCGTTGATTGTTTTCACTTCTTGTCTTGCCTCAGAAACAATTTATATAATTCACTGTGTAGCATATGGACAACAACAATGAGCTTTAGCATTATGCTCAAGGATGATCTATTTTGAACACAAGAAATTGCAAATAAGCAATCACACTTTCTTTATTTTAGTTCATGTTTGGTCACATTACTGAAAAACTTTTTAATGTCTTTCCAGACATTAACTTACCTGGGAGAAGGATATTTTCACATCAAAACAGCCACTGAAATGTTTTCTGTTGTTGATCACTCTTCAGAAACTTTCTGATAACCTTTTCTTGACAAACAGAAAAGCAAAATGAAATAAAAAGTGTTTGCCAGCTAAAGAATTTTCTACCTTTTTTCTAAGTCATGACATAAATAAAAATAGTGAAGGGGAAATGTTATACAGTTTTGTAAACATTAAAATGAATCTTGATTTGAATTCAGAAAAATCTTTATCCAAACCAAAACACATAAGATATGTTTTGCCTAATCTTCAGAAGTTATTTTGAAATAGAAAAAAAAACTTGATAATTGTAATGTTTATGGAATTCATGAATTGATTGACTAATATTGAAAAATGTTTCATTTATCATTTCAAATACATACCATTTGGTAAATTTATTATTTAAAACCTATACCATTTCATGAATTTATCATTTCAGACCCATACCATTTGGTGAATTTATCATTTAAGACCCATATCATTTGATGAACTTAAAATTGCAGACCCATACCATTTGATGAATTTATCATTTGAGACCCATACCATTTGGTAAACTTAGTTATTGCTTGCCTCATTTCCACTGAGTTCTACTACACACTGCCTATCCCAGGGATTGAACTTACAATTATTATTCCATGAGACAACAGCCTAGTAGATTAAAGCATTGGGTTGTGAATTTGGTGATATATTATTAGCGAGTTCAATCCCTGAGCTGGGCTTTTTGTACTAGGACTCAGTAGAAACTTGGTAAGCAATAACTGAGCAGGACTAAATAAGAATTAGACAAGATAATTCTATACATAGAAAAAAGAATAAGAACAATCTACTCCTGTAGAGTAAATTAAGTGTCTAGTTCAAAATTCCCTGAAGGTTACCTGGATTGACAAGCTCACAAGGAAGGCCAAAGAATACAATGGCCAACTAAAGTGATGTTTGATGTTTAGAGTTAAACCAAAATAATCATATTTTTAAAAAAAGAAAGATATTTCCTTTATGTTTTTTGCCAAAAATAATGTGTTTGAGTAAGAGATTGATTTTTCTTTGTGCAATCCAGTGATTATAAACTAATGCAAAATGATTGTGTCATTGCACAACTTGCTTATAAGAAAAAGCAGAAAACCAAGCATAATAGATTTCTAATTTTTATGATTGTATGTTATATATTTTCTTTAATCATTTAGTGATTGTGTGTTGTATACTTTCTTTAGTGATTCTTTAGTTTCTTTAGTGATTACAAATCTTGACTCATCTTTGATTGGTTAAACATTTTTTGCATTGTTCTGTCTGCTAGAAATATTAGAACAAGAAAAACGTATCTTACCAAATCAGTAAAATAAATTTTATTTCTCTCTTATTATTGTCCTCACCATTATTTGTTTTTGATTTTCTTATTTGTCTACACATGAGCTTCTTAAAATGTCTGTCTCGTTGTCTGTCAAAGTTTCATGTTCATAATTAAATAAGTGAATTTTTTTCATTTGCCCTTTTCAAATTTTCCTACAACATAGTCGAACATTCTCCATTTGATGTTAAATTACTCTCATAGGTGGCAAAAGATATCTAAGTCTGGTTTTGAAATTTAATATCATATCTGAAAGTTTTCTTAAATCTTTCATTTTCTAATAGGAAAACTCATGTTAGCTTTTGTTACATTTTCAAACTGCCAAAAAGTTTTTTTTAGCGAATTTTAACTTTACAGATAAATAACTAATATTTGTAGTTTTTCCATGTTACCTTTATAAGAGATATGATATATAACTCTGTTAAAGTAACATTGAGTAACTGAATGACAAAATGGAAAAAAAGATCTTGCATTTTGTGTTTTGTCCTTCTAAAGGAATTCTTCAGAGTGATAATGCTTTCTGAGATGAGGTATTATGTACACTATTTACATTATTCAGACTTTGTCGCCATATTTATTACAGCATTTCAGCTGTTGTATGCTCCAGACTTCTTCAGGTGGTAGGAATGTCGAACTGAACCCTTTATTTCGCTCACTGGGGTAGACTGTTCTAGTTCCACGTGCCATGTCTAATGGATATCAGTTATCAGTTATCTCCTGTTAATTCCCCTCTACAATTTCTCCACCACCTTAACCAGGTATTGAACTCACACTCTTTGGGTCCTGTCACTTTATCCACTGTGACATGTGAACTTGAGAACATCTGTGTATGACTTTCTGGGTATTATAAACCTAATGTCTTCAGCCATCATTTTTTTTAGTGCTCATATTGCAATTTTTGCAATGTCATTTACGTTTTTTACCAGAGCTCATATTACAATTTTTGTTGTCGTTATTGCATTTCTCTGGCACTCCTTATTACTGGTTCTCATATTGTATTCATTTCTATGCTTGGTTGGCTCAGGAGATTTTTGTGGACTAGCATATGTGCTGATTCCTTAAGTTTATGAATTTTCCAATGATTTTCTTTGTCTATGATCTCAACCTGATCCCACAGAGGACAGTGATCTCTCTTTTCTCTCCATATATGGGCAGCCACACCTGATTTTTCCACTTCCCCTCGTGTTAACTTAAGGGGGCAGCCTGTCTCCCCTTTATATTTCTTTCTGCAGTTGCACGAGATAGCGTACACACAGTCTTTTGTCATGTTCTCCTCTATGGGGGGTTTTACCCGGGAAAGATATCTACAAAGTGTTGTCTAGCTTTTGAGGGTTGTCTTAAGGGCATCAGGTTGAGATCATAGACAAAGAACACCATTGGAAAATTCATAAACTTAAGGAATCAGCACATATGCTAGGCCACAAAAATCTCCAAGAACAGTCCACCCCAGTGAGTGAAATAAATAAAGGGTTCAGTTCAACATTCCAAACACCTGAAGAAGGCCGGAGCTTACAACGGCTGAAACATTGTCATAAATATGGCAACAAACATGAGAACAATAGTCAGAATAATGTAAATAGTGTAAATAATGCTTTTATTAATGAAATCTTAAATATGTTGGAAAGAACAGCATAGAATAAAAAATTTGTACCCAGATTGTGCAATATATCGCCTTTCTTGACAAAACTATTGCTAATACATTGTGGCATATTTAAAAATAATATTGATAAAAAGAAAGGAAGTAGAAAATCTGAATGAGATTGATTAACTTTTACATTATTCAGACTATTCCACTGTTCTAGTTCCACATGCCATGTCTAATGGATGTCAGTTATCTCCTGTTAATTCACCTGTCCAAGTTCTCCACTGCCTTAACCAGGTATTGAACTCACAACTCATTGGGACACTGGATCTAACCAAAACCTTTATCCAATGTGCCATGTGTCCTTAAGGACATCTGTGTATGAATTTTTGGGTTTTATAAACATAATGTCTTCAGTCACTATTTTTACCAGTGCTCATATTGCAATTTTTGCTAATATCATTGCATGTTTTTTATAGACAGATACTGGAGATTGGTTAAGTTACATGGCTAAAGATAATGAACACTGAAAATATTTAAATCTAAAGGTAAACCTCACTGTATCTTCAGTGTATCTTGATGTAGAACTGTAACCAGCATTTGTTGTATTTCATTCCCTCACTACATATATAAGATTCCATCAATAAGACCATTACAAAGAAGTCTTTTCAAAGGTCAAAACATGTAATGTAGAAGACTTATTTTTCATTTTCTCATTTAATTCAAATAATAAATAAAAACTTCAATGAAAAAAATTATTTTTTTTCTTATTTACTCCCTTTTAAGACATAAGTGGAAAGTTGTCTAGTAACACAAAAGTGTTTGGGGTGCTGAAATATTGCATATTGCTTGACACTATTCCTGGTGGAGGTCAAGAGTTCATATGATAACCAAACAATCCTGTCATTTGCTGAGTCACTTTAGAGGAGGAATTATGACAGAAAAAAAAAATATCATTGAATTTGCTTCCTTACATTAACTTCTCTGAATTATTTAAAAAAAAAGGAGAAAATAATTTTGCATCCAGAATTTGTTAATCATATAAAACATGGAAATGAATAAAAAAAGGATTTTCTTCTATGTACTGTTTTCCTTCTGGATGGGGGTATTCATGGCTCTCCACAACTTCATATCTTTGTAGTCCTTAGCAATATTTATCTTTCATCATCCCACACAATCTACAGATATACGACCTGTTGCTATCCCTGTTCCTTTTGATTTCCATAGGAATTATTACATGTAAGACCCTTTATCTTTTTTACTGTGTTCACACTGCTAGTTGTTGTATACTATATTTAAATGCTACACAAATCGACATCTGTTTTTCTGAACCCTGTTCCTTCATTGTCTTGTCCTCATTTATCCTCATTAAATTCTTCTCTTTCACTTTCACACTGTAACCTCTCCAAGATCTATTATTATTATTATTATTATTATTGTATCATTATTATGTCATCAACATTGCATTAACTATAATAACATTATTATTTTATATTAACATTACATTAACTTATTACAATATTATTATTACATTAACTCATTCATTTGTGGGGGATTCTGCAGAAATACCTCCCAGATATACCACCCAAAAATATCACCAACTTAATAGTAAGACACTAGTTAAATGAAGTACCATTGCCACTAATTATGTTGAAGGTATTTCTGCCACACCTTGTACAATTTGAGGGTTGTAAATGAATCCATGTAATTTTTTTTCTTTTTTTTAATTAGAATCACCCCTAACAAGGCAGTACAGCCACTAGCATGCAAGGGGTTACAGGGAGGGGGTGGAGGAATTAGGAACAGAAACATTATAAATGAGGAGAAAGAGAAAAAGGCAATCAGGAGAACAGTTGATAGAGATTGACATTGCATTTAAATTTTTACAGATTAAAGTTCATCGGAAAGAAAGGAGCTGGAAGGGAGTTCCAGAAGTGAGAAATGAGAGATAAGAAACTGTTAGCATAGAAGTTGAAGCTACATCTTGCTAGCTCAACTGTAAATTGATGAGATCTCATTGCCAGTCTAGTATTGTGCTTAAATTCACATAGTCAAGGTACCATAATGAAGAGCTAATCCAAACAATTATTATGAAAGTATTTACAAAAAGGCAAAGAGAGGCAACCTTATGGTGGTGGGAAAGTGACTAAAGCTGAGCTGCCAATCAGGTCCAATAATATTGCAGAATCTTCTTTGGATTTTATCAAGGAGCTCCAGGAAAATAGCAGCAATATTCTACACAGGGATGAATGGTAGACTTATAGATATGCAAGATAGATTCCAGAGAGAAAAATTGTCTCACCTGACATAGTAAACTGACTTTCTTGGTAGCTAATCTTACGATAGATTCAGTATTGTCATTCCACTTCATGTCGATGGAGAGAAGTTTAGTTTTGGAGGTGTTAAAATTGGCAACCATCATTTGCCCGAGTTAATGATGGACTGAAGATTGTCTTGGACATTGGCTACCATTTTGACCTTGTCTAACTAATCAACCTTACTATCGAGGCAGAAGTAAATTGTTGTGTCATCAGCATAGATACCAAATTGATAATAGATGTCATCAGGAAGGTTGTTAATAAAGATTAAGAACAGTGTAGAGCCAAGGATGGAGCCTGGGAGACACCCACGTTAATATGAAAGGAGGTAGATGAGTGGCTGATCAGGACAACTTTCATTTCATGATTTGATAGGAATGACTGGATCAGCTCAAATATGTGCCCAGAGATACCGTAGCTCTTCAGCTTGTGGAGAAAGCCACAATGCCAGACCTTGTCAAAAGCTTTTGAGATGTCCAATGTTACAGCCCAGGCTTCAATGTTTTTATCTAAAGCATGAGAGACTCTTTCCACAATTATCATTAGTACATCAGCAGTTGATCTGGAGAAATGAAAGTCATATTGCTTGTCTGAGAAAAGGTCCTGTGATGAGAGCTGATGAACCAATTCAGCATTGATTAGGGCCATTAGAAGGTTCTCAAAAGCTGAAACTAATAGGCCAATTGTTGGAGGGGTCAGATGGTTCACCAGAGTTCTTAAAAACTGGAACAACAGACAATGACTTCCAGCAAACAGGAAAGCAGGAGGCAATTATTATATAGTTTAGTTAGAACAAGATCTAATTTGGGAGTACTCTTCTTAATGACTATTACAGGAACGCCATAAGGTCGACATGCTTTGTGAGGATCAAGGTTAGAGATGAGAGCAGAAAAAATGTAAGAGGTTATATTCATATCAATCAGCAGAAAATCAATTCTAAGTGGGAAGTTAAGCAGGGATACTCCAGATGAATCAAGAGTAGAGTTTAAAGAGAATCTATGGGCAAAGCATTCAGCTTTATCAGCAGAGGATGGTAACACCTCAAATCGATTAAAGAGTGGGGAATAGAGACTTGCACTTATTTAACCCTAACCCTATTACAGAGAAAGCAGTAGTCATGAGAGCCAAAGTTTTTAGAAGCTATGCAGTGTCTCATTCTCTCAGCAAATAGGGACATAGTTACTTTGAGCAGTAGCAAATAGGCACCTGCTGTTATGAGAGCTGTCAAGCTAGTATAGCTGAAAATAGAGGTTCCCGTGTGCTATAGCAGCCAAGCATGATGGTGTAAACCATGAGGATTGTGGCACAATTTTCAGTTGGGAGATTGAAGATGTCAGTCCTAGGACATCATGAAGAAAATTCTGGAATGAGTTCCAATCAGGATGCTGGTACAGGAAAGAGGTATTATGGATAGGGAGTTCTTGTTTAATGGATGAATGGAAGGTGATATTAACAATTACCACAGAGTTGTCCGAATTACCAAAAGGGCAATATTGTGAATCTTGGCAAGAGTGGGGAGAGGAGGTAAGAAATAAGCCAGTAGAGAATCCTCTTGCTTGGTTTATCTAGGGAAATGAGTAAGGAAGTCCATAATTTAAGTGAAGGATTGGGAAAATTTAAGGTCTGTATACCGGCAACATCAGTACTTGTCATAGGGAGCATCAAAATCACTGAAGACAAAGATGTTCACAGATGAATGGAGAGAAAGTGCCTTTTCTATACTGTCAGTTAATGCATCTAATTTAATAATATCTTGGGAAGAGGGTGAGCAATAAAGGAAAAAAAGAGATAGTTGATAGAGTTTAGTAGTGAAAGACAGAAGCACATGAATGTGTAGTGTGCAGCCTTGAGGGACAATTCCCTATTCATTTGAAGATTATCCTAGATATAAACAGCAAGGCCATGCA
This sequence comes from Acanthosepion pharaonis, assembly GCA_903632075.3. Taxonomy (NCBI): domain Eukaryota; kingdom Metazoa; phylum Mollusca; class Cephalopoda; order Sepiida; family Sepiidae; genus Acanthosepion; species Acanthosepion pharaonis. Next base: position 1,361,786 of record CAHIKZ030005410.1, read on the forward strand.
TGTGAATGCTGGAATCTTTTGAGTAAAGGGAAAGATACCCTTGAATCAAGAGTAGCAATGGAAGAATTCAAGATGGTTTCACAGAGGGCAAAGATATTTGACGACCGTTCCAGGAAAAAAATTCAATGCTACAGAAGTTGGAATGGATATCACAAATATTGAAGAAAGATTGAGTGGGTATGTGGTTTTTCTGTTAGCTGGTTTAGTTTTATTTTTTTATGTTGTGATTTCCATGAGAGAAGTGAGGAAGAAATTTTCTTAGCGGAGAGAGGAAGAAGACCACCCTAATAGTCACTATCTGTTGTCAGTGACAATACAAATCAGCCAGTGTGTGGCTGAGAGCAGAGCATAATGTGACACCAGGGTTGCCCATGAGAAATACATACAAGAACACCTACACATGCACAACATGGCACTATAGATATCCCAATATTATGTGATTGTTGACTGGAGCAGCCTCTTTAAGCACTACCAAAGAGTTCAAGTTCCTAATGACCAGTCAGAAGCTGCAGCCCACAAACTGTCAACATGGTACCCTTATATGGAAAGTTGCAGCCACTACTTAGTCTGATCACCAAAGAGTTAAGACAGTTAAATAATTAAGGCCCTGGTAAGAGAAAGAAAGAAAAATGACTAGTAAACAATATCCTGAATAGGAAACAAGGGGTGAACCTCTAGTCCTGTTCAATAGACATGGAAAGATAATAGGTGAGAT
>CAHIKZ030005410.1:1367500-1371402 GCA_903632075.3 Acanthosepion pharaonis
AATCCTTTCAAGTCCACAAATTAAACTAGAAATCTTGAACCTACTCAAGGTTGAGGCAGTGAAAGATAAGCATGACAAAAGGACAAACATGTCCAAACTTCTATCAAAACAACAAAAAACTGCTGCTAAAGAACTACCTCATCAACTTAATACTTAAAAAAACAGATAAATTGGATTATTATTCAAAGATGCAAAAAATACTGGACAATCACACCAAATTTTTTAAAAAGTCGGCAAAAATACTATTAACCAGCTAAAATTGAAAGTGAACAAACTTATCTCATCCAATAATGCAGAATTAGATAGCTTAAAACTTTCTAAAATAATTGGTGACTACAAACCAGGATACATGTATGGAAATATAAAATTACATAAACCTAACTTCCCTCTCCATCTTATCATCTCCTGAATTCCTACTCCAGTTTACCAACTAATCAAAGTTATTAATCAACTAATTACACCATACATTCCTAATAAATACAGCATTAAATGAACACATGAAATACTTGAAATTCTAAAAACACAAAAACCTAATAATGAAACTATAGCCTCATTTGACATTGAAATTTTATTCAGCAATGTCCCAGTCAGGGTAATAATAGATATAACATTATATCTACAACAATCTATTTTCCCCTCCATTAAAAATTAGTCCTCATATTTTAAGAAAACTATTCAATGTACACCACAGAAGTTCTTTTCTATGTCCATCAAAATAACATAGATACAATGAGGTTGTATATGTGTTAGTTCTGTTCTGGGACCAACATTTAAAAATTTCTACATGACTAATTTAAAAAATAATATTTAATATCACAAAAAACCATCCATTTACCTAAGATATGTAGACAATATTCTTATCGTAGTCAAAAACATAGACAAAATACATAAACTATGCAAAAACTCCATACTTAATTTTACATACAAACTTAACAATGATGATAAAATCCCATTTCTTTATGTAATGATAGACACTAGTAATCATACATTTACCACCCGACCCAATATAATAAAGCAACTAGCATAAACACGTGCACTCTCAACTATAAAAGTAAATATCTTAAATATTACAAAATAACAATTAGACGAAACTTAATAAGCCATGCAAAAGCAAACTTCAACAAAAACGATTTTCGATACTGAATTAAAAAATATTAAACAGACCCTCAATAATAATGACTTTCCTAATTACATCATTCATGAACAAATTAGATGAGCTGTTGGGAATATTAACATAAATAAAAATGAATATAATATGTCCTCAAATAATTCTGTAATGGGGTTTGTTATTAAATGACAAAAAAAATGCATAAAATGTATAACGATCACAGCAATAAAACTTTTAGACACATGTTGACATAAATAACATGAAATTGTATTTTCTTTTTTGTGATGTGAATTACAGAATATTGGTATAGTGTGTGTAAAAATGTTCTCAGTGTCTCTTTAGTTTAAAAGTCAGTGCTTACTTGGTTTGGTTCTAAGAATTTCCTTTGTGAGGATGACATTTAGAATTTGTTTTCAATCTTCATGGAGCTAAACAAATGTTTCTGTACTGCTACTTGTCTGCTCATCTACTGACTACTGCTACAGGTACCCAAGTCTACTCTACTGTTCTCTACTCTACTGACTCTCTTAAGGGTGGAAGGGTCATTTTTATAATGATGAGGGTTAGGATGATGAAATATCCTTATTTTTTATCATCACTGATAACAAGGTTATTTTTAGAATCATGAGATATCATCAGCATTCTGGATTATAACAAGTCTAAACATATCAAATTCTTTTATTAGCAGGTGGGAAAAAATTCTAAAAAGACATAAACACTAATATATCCAATGATCAAAGTAAAAATATAAAATTAATTTTATACTATACTAAATTTAATAGAACCAACCATCCATAACAACTCTTCTATGTTAACTAGCATCTTACAAAAGCCCAACATTGTATATCAATTTAAATGTCCTTTGTGAAATTGTGTCTCTGATAAAAATGTTAATGTCAATGCTGATGATGACAAGAAAGCTTACATTTCACTTGAATGATCATAGTTCAATCTCAGAACATTTAAAGGAACACTCATGTTCACATTCACAGTTTAGACAGATATTAGTTGAAAATATATCTGTTTTTCATCAAGATAATAATAAGCAAAAACGTAAAATTCTAGAAGCCCTTTATATAAGAGAATTGTGGCCCAAAATAAATAAAGTCAATTATGAGTATAGAAACAAAGTTCTTAAATGTTTGTAGCAGCAAATTTTTATATAAAAAATACTAAATTAAAATATTGCAATTAAAAATCTTTTAAAAATCACATAAGTTACCTTCCTTGCATGGCATTAAAAAATATTTTGAATTTACAGTGTTGATGCATAACACATCCATAGATGTGCAACCACTAAAAATGTTCTCAGATTAGACTGAAAGTACTTTGGAAATAAAAATTATTTGAAAGAAAATTCGGGAATTTTTCTTGATCAGTTTTTTATAGTAACTAAGAAATTAATTTGTGGACATAAAAAAATTAAAATTAAAATAAATAGACAAAATATGTCTAAATAATTTAACCAAACATGCTTGAATGAAAATATGCTGCCAATATATATATATATATATATATATATATATATATATATATATATATACATTAGAGTTCAAAAGTTTGAAGCCACTCCCAGAATTAGCATGGGATGAACCTGACAGAAGAATGAAAGGAAAATGAAAAAGTGTTCTTAGAGTCATGGAAAAAAGAATGGAATCTATTATCAAACTTATACTTTAAGAATCTTTTCCAACAAATGCTAATTATTTGTGCTGCAGTAATCAAGGTTAAAAGAGGATGTTTTGACAAGAGAAAAATTTAATCATAAAATGATTTTTCTCTTTAAGTCTTAATAAAATTTCTAATAAAAAACCATGTCTCACTGTTTTAACCATGTATAATAATTTTCTCTTATTTCAAATAAAAAATTACTACTTTTGGGGCCTGAAACCTTTGAATTTTAATGAATATATAAAATTTTAAAATATATTAAAACGTTTTTCCAAATATATAAAAATATTGGCTTTCAGAAATACCCAGGATTACAATTTCACTTTAATGATAGTTTTTCATGCAGCAAGAAGTACACTCAATGTTGTATTCAAACATATTCACAGAACACATACATGCAGACCAACTAATACACCCATAAACATCTGACTAATCTTATATAATGCACTGGTGATGGTTTAAAAGTATTCATACAGTAGTGAAATATTTAATTGTCAGTCCTTTTATTGGCCCCATGAACACAAAAGAAGTCCTGTCATTTGCAACCAACCTTTTTAAAATTCGGGCATTATTTTTTTATCATTTTTCCTTTATCAAATTTCATTAAGTTTGTATTATTTTCTAGCTTTCTAGAATGAAGCCAGCACTTGAAATTCTAATGGGATGAAGTCAGGATTCTATTTAAGGCTATTTCAGAACTTTTATTTGCTTTTAGTTGAGCCAAATTGACATTAATTCCAAAATGTGCAGTGAGTTATTGCAAAGTTGAAAGACACATTTTTGGTAAAAAGTTTTATTCCATGGTTATTATACCTTCAATCAGTTGACGACAACCAATACCACTGACCACCAAATCACTCTCACTTTAATGACACAGCTACCAATACCACTGACCACCAAAACACTCTCACTTCAATGATGCAGCTACCAATACCACTGACCAAAAAAAACACTCTAATTTAAATGATGCAGCTACCAATACCACCAAAACACTCTAATTTCAATGATGCAGCTACCAATACCACTGACCACAAAAACACTCTAATTTAAATGATGCAGCTACCAATACCACTGACCATCAAAACACTCTCACTTCAATGATGCAGCTACCAATACCACTGAC